>PISX010002089.1:0-172618 GCA_004024625.1 Mellivora capensis
GGGTCTCCGGGATCATGACCTGAGCCGAAGGCAGTCGTCCAACCAACTGAGCCACCCAGGCGTCCCTCTTTTACTCATTTCTAATCTACTCTGCTCCTTCTATTATTTTGGAAGGCTGGCTGTGGCCAGTACATTGTTTTTACAATGTCATAAATATGTTAACAGAGGAACAGTGCCCTCAGTGTTACCAGAGTAAATTATAGGCTAGTTCATTTTCATTCTGGGAGGTGCAGCATTGATTTGGGGATTAAAGCTATATTTTCCTTAATAATAATGATAGTGGAAGATAACATTGATAAGCCAGTTGCAGTGCTAAGCTTCTCAACAATCCCATGACACGGGAATTTTGACAGCACCATTTTCTAGATGAGGACACTTAGGTTCGAGGACTTGACCAATGAAGCGACACCAGTGAAGTGACTTGACCAAGGTCACATAGTTAACAAGTGGTGGCATTGGTTCCTGAACTCAGGGCTGTCTGACCGTTACCCTGTTCTTACCGGTTTGCATTTGCCTTTCCTCTTGCCAGCAGCCAACTTAGTTGGTCACAGGCGTTACACTATGGGCAGCCCAGCTAGAGGCAATATGTGGGTGACATGATGGGGAGCAATGGGGAGGAAATGTGAGAGACAGGAGAGTAGAAGAGGCAGGTTTGGGAAGCACAGGGTGAGCATTGGGCTTCAAGACACCTGATATTTTACTTGGCACTGAATGGAATTTACAAGGAGTTTGCCCATCTATGTTATATTGGCCTCCTGCTCTTAGAGCATCCCTGCATCTGGTATTTGTTAGTGTACCGGTCAGGCATTTACTTGTTTTCTCATCATGTTCTCTGACCAGGTGTTCATTGTCTCTCTGAGGCCGGGAATGATGCCTTTTCCTTCTTGGCACAGCCAGGACATGTCCTGGGGAGATGCTCCATGAGTGTTTAGGGAATGAGCCAGTGTGTAAAGAGACCCTGTGACTTCATCCTCACAACTAGCCCATGAGTAGTACCTTATCCTCATGTTGTATTTGAGAAAACGGAGCCCAAGATCATGAAGCTAATGATGGGGGAGCCAAGTGGAGGAACCCCCCCGCCCATGCAGCTATGATTATTATGTTCATATTTGTCTGTTGAAGATTGATTTGGTGATTCCACCTCCTCCCAAGAATTTATCTTCCTACCATTTGGATTTGGCTTTTCTGAGCTTGGTTTCCAGTTTTGTTTTTGCCGCCCCCCTCCCCGCCCCTTTTGGTTATTTGGGTGGGATGTGGTTGGAGCAGAGGGTCACAGGGCTAGAGAGGGCAGGCCCTGCCTGGAAGTGGGAGGTCCAGGTCCCAGCCTGGGCTGTGACGCTGCTGAGTTCGCGACTGGGAGCAGCGTGCTGCTTCTCCCTGGGCCTGTGATACAGCTCAAAGGTCCTCGGTGCTGAGACTCAGCATGCTTCCAGAGGAGGGCAGAGCCCACCTCATTTCCCAGTATGCTCCACCATGAGATGCGTGGGCGCTCTGTCCATGTTGTGCCAGCATCTGTACATCCTGCCCATGTGGGCTGCCCTGCCTCTGTCCCCAGCAGGTGGCTGTGGGGGGAGGGCGTACAGCGATCTCCTGGCCACATCAGGGTACTTGGAATCTAGCAGGGCCAGCGATGCACACCAGTGCAGACTCTTGTAGGTGATAAAACAGACTTAGCCGAATAGCCAAGGGAAGACAGAGTGGCATCGAGGTCAGAGAAGACCAAATTGACATCCCGTCCTGGTAAAATCCTCCTCTCCATTTTTGCCAGTGTATTTCCCAAGCGTTCTTGTACCACAGACTCATTCTGAGAGTCGTGTCAGGGAAGGGAGTCATCTTTGGATATAAAAAGCAAAAATAAAAGGGACTAAAATATTTGACATATGATGAAGTTCTGTGATATTTTAGACAGTGAGTAAATTGACATTTATGTAACCTGGTATATTCATTTCCCCCTATCCACCCTCCCTTGAATGGTGACTTAATAACACGCCCGACTAAATGACGTTAATTGCTTTAAACTGCCAAATTAAAAAAAAAAAAAAAAAGCCAGCATTCATTCAACAAGTGTGCTGTGTTCTTTTCAGGCTGCAGCCAGGAGAGAGGAGCTGGGGTCTCTTGGGGGAGGGAAGGCTGAGATGGAACCCGGGCAGCATGGGGAAAGCAGACTTGTACGTTCTAGAAACCCCAGCCGCTTAGGCCCCACATAAGTGGTGGAGCCGAGGGCTCAGGTCCTGGCACTGAAGCTACCTGTGGATGGTTGATGGCCTTGAGTGGCCACTTCATTTCAGGGTTCCCTCTTCTTTAAGTGATCCCTATCTCACTGGACTGTTGTAAAGATTTTTTTTTTTTAAGATTTTATTTATTTATTTGAAAGAGAGAGTGAGAGAACATGAGAGGCGAGAAGGTCAGAGGGAGAAGCAGATTCCCCATGGAGCTGGGAGCCTGATGCGGGACTCAATCCCGGGACTGTGGGATCATGACCTGAGCCTAAGGGAGTCGCCCAACCAACTGAGCCACCCAGGCTCCCCTGTTGTAAAGATTTTTACATTAGCTCAGTTTGTAAAGATTTTATATTAGCTCAAGATTTTACATTAGCTCGTAGGAATTCAATGGAAGGCAGCAACCATTATGGTAATTCTTACTTTCTTGGAGTCATATACTCACCCCCTTGGGTCGGTGGTGCTACCTCCCCCAGAGGACATTCACTCTCCAGGGCAAGACCTGTGGCTTGTTCATTGCTCTCTTTCTGGTTCCCATGCTAGTCTCTATCAGTAAACATTTGTGGAGTACACGAGTGAGTGCCGGCAATGAATGAACTTGGTAGGCTGAGAAAACGGAGGCCCTGAGAGGCCAGCCAGATCCTAAAACACAGATCAGAGATGCACACCAGCTCTCCTCTGTCCTCAGCTATGACCCTCAGCGAATAGGGACTGTTGTCTCCCCAGTAAAGTGTTACCTAAATTCGCAGGAGAAACACTACTTGTTCTCCCGCTCTCTGAAGCTGAGGTGTGTGGGGATGTGCTCACGTGCGTGTGTGTGTGTGTGTGCCCGTAAACTTTCCAGGATGGCATCCCAAGAAGTTAGGTCGTATGAGAGGTGGCCTCATGGCTGTGTAGAAACTAATGATTTGGTTAGTGTTCATTCTGGGGCAAAATGACAGACTGGTAACCTTTATCTCCTTAGGAAGAAAGCTTCTTAAAAGTGCTTATATTCTGAATTAGCTGCAAAGACCCACTACGATGTTGAAAGAGCCTAGACCCATCAAGCCCCATTCAAAGTGCTTTATCTGAGAGAAAGCTTTCCCCGCTGATCTATGCTGATCTACCCGTGTGTGTGTGTGTCCTCTTTCTCTCGTGTGTTGCAGAGGAGATTAAGCCTCTCAGCTCAGCCCCAAAGCCATGAACACTCCCACTGCAATGGGGTAGGAAGCTTCACGGTACCCTCTCTTTCTTAGATCTGTTTTGTGGGCAAGCTTCTGGGTTGAGAGAGGAGGAGAGAGAGCAGCAGAGGGCCTGGAGAGTGGAGAGAGTCCCTTTCTGTTCTTTTTTGAAAAGTCCTTGAATTCAGCCCTTGAATAGTGCAGTATAAATTTGAGAGATGATGGCTATTAATACTTTGCTTCTTGTGTAGCAGCTTTTAGGCCAGGATGTCAAAATACATCAATAATACATTTTTTCCTCCATTTCTCCGTTTCACGTGGAGGGAGGAAGTGGAGAGCATCTCCAGAGAGCACATGGCTGCCTTGGACCCTGACTCGTCCCTGGCAGGAGCACAAGAAAACAGTCTGAATTTGATGATTTCAATCATTCACTCATCATTCAACGGAACAGACGTTTTTGTGTCTTGTTACTCCATCCCAGGTATTGTGCTGGCTTTGGGGATATAGGACAAGAAGAATCAAAGTCTGCACCTTCATGGAGATGACAGTCTTGTGCAGAAATCAGGAATTTCTCGAAGAATTAGAATTAGAGGACCACATGCAAGTCTCCCTGCGGTGACAGCATGGGGCCTGAAGACCTGCTCTGGCCCAGGGTCAGAGGAGGCTTGGTGAAAGGGACCAACTTCAGCCGAGACCGAAAGGCTGGCGGGAATTAATATGACAAAGCAGTAGATGAAGGGACCCTGGGTCCTTTGTGCTGCCTCCTCACCCATCCTAGCCCAGCCTTACCCTCACCACCCCGAGCGCACCCATGCCTCAGCTCCTTACATGAGTTCTGGGTCCCAAAAACTCATCCCATACTTTTCTTCTTGGTCTTTGCTTTACCCGCTCCTACTGCCCCAAACTTGCATCCTTGTCCCTAAAGCTGCTTGTTGAATTCTCAATCTTCACAGCCTGGTTCCTGAATTCAGCAATCAGCTTTTGAGCTTGTTCTGGGCCAGGAGCTCTGTGCTGGGCCCTCAGTTGCTACTATCTTCGGGCAGCCTTTTCCAATCTCTGTCCTTGTTGGCCCTTTGTACCTCACTTGTGCTTGTCACGGCTGACTTGGTTTCTAATTACCTTGTGGCTTCCGAGGGCGAAGCCTTGTGATGGTAGTGGTGTGATGATGACAACACTTGAGTGTCTACCATAAGCCAGACAGCATTCGAAACACCTAATACATATCAATGCATTTAATACTCCCACAACCCTGCGGACAAGCTGCTCCATTATGATCTCTAACCAATGAAGAAACTGAGGCACAGAGACTATTAATTAACCTTCTCAAAGTCACTTGGCTAAGAAGTGATAGAGCCAGGGTTCCAGGCAAGCCTTGTACCATCCTTCTTTCCTGGCACGGTGTGCACCTGTCAGGGGACCCGTGGGAACTGACTTAGTGACAGGTGCGAGGTGCCCTGCTCCAAGAGTGTGCACCAGGACAGTGGCCCTGAGTGGTAAAGGAGCAACCAGTTAACACTGGTCCTCCGAGTATCATGAGAAGACAGTGGTGAATAGATTCCTTGCCCCAGAATTTGTTCCCATCACAGGAAGTAGGGAGCTGATGTGTGCATCAGTCATGCCAGGAGCCCTGCTGGGATCTGGCCAGATTCTTTCTCCCTAGTTGCTTTTCTTCCCAGGATCAAAGAAGTCCCTAGACCAGACCAAGTTGTCGGGTAGGTGACTTCTCAAGAGAAATGCTCAGTTCACTCTCACAGGTGCGGATTCTTGGTGCAACCACGTGGCCTTCAAAAGGGGCCAGAGACAAGCGTTTCCTTCCCCTGCAGTGTTCCAGACTTCATGCTGGATGACCACCGAGGAAGGAAGTATAACTTAGGACAAACGATTGCCTTTTACATTACAAAGCATTATCTGTTTATTATGGAAATCTTTTGAAATACAGATAAATAAAGAGCCAATATAAACAACCGGGATTCCTGCCTGATCAATGTTAAGTTTTGGGTGCATTTCTTCTAGCCTTTCTTCCTTTGAATATGTGTGTGTATGCATACCTGTGTATTCACTTTACATAAATGGGATCATATTGTACCAACTATTTCATAATGACAGGACATTTTCAAGTGGATTCAGGCAGGGTAGGGGCCACTTAAAATGATTCTTTTCCCAAGAAAAATAAAATTCATTCTCTTCTTTAAACTTGGAAAGTACCAAATGACGTAATAAGAAAAGAATTATTCCTAATCTCATGCTGTATGAATAACCACATTAAAATTTTTTAGCATTTCTTTTGGGCTGCTTGAAGTTGGAATTAAACAGTAGATACGAAATTTTCTTCCATCCTCACTTTATCGCAGGAACATGTCCTCTTAGCATTTAGCATTCTTTTTTTTTTTTTTAAAGATTTTATTTATTTGACAGACAGAAATCACAAGTAGGCAGAGAGGCAGGCAGAGAGAGAGGAGGACTCTCTCTCTCTGTGGGGCTCTATCCCAGGACCCTGGGATCATGACCTGAGCCGAAGGCAGAGGCTTCAACCCACTGAGCCACCCAGGCGCCCCAGCATTTAGCATTCTTTAGAGTGATTTGTCTTCTGGCTACAAAACCTTTCGTCATGCGAATGTGGGGTGACAAGTCACCTTCCCCCAATTCTAACACGAAGTTTTTCTAGCACAGGTTTCCCCCCAGTGTGAACAGTACCTGCATGAACATCCCTGTCTGCCTGTCCTGGTTCTGATTATGCCCTTGGAGCCGTCATTTCAAGGGGAGTCACTGTGCCAGAGCACGTGAGCTTCGTCAGCGATCTCCTTTCTTGCTGCCGTGTGAGTGTGTCTTTGCACGTACGTGTGTGCGTGTGCTCATTTGCCTTCTTTGTTCCTCCTGTAGCGTTCAGCTCTGTCCCATGCCCAGGCTTGCCTGGGAGACCAGATGGCATCGGTTGGACTAAATGACCTTTATTTTTTCCCTACATGTGCGGGACAAATGACTTGGGGCTCAAAGCAAGGCTCTGCGGTCAGACGTACCTGGGCTCGAGTCTATGCTGCTTATTGGATGTGTGGGCTTGAGAAAGAGATTCAGCCTCCCTGAGTCTCAGTTTACTAAGAAAAAAATAATATCCCCTTATTAGATTTATTATGAGGATTATGTAAAATAATGTATGTCAGGTGCTTAGCACGTTGAAAGGACTCAGTAATGGCAAATGTCATTTTTATTCTTTTTGCTATTTATCCTAACAGTCAGACTTTAGGACTATAGGAATTCGATTCAGTGTAAAAAGCATCCATACAGCTAGAGCTTTGAAACATCCCAGAGATCAGTTGCGTGTGTATTTTAGCCTCCCTAAGTGTGGGTTAGAGGGAGATGTTGGGATATTGGGTGTCATTTTAAATATCAACGTTTGGGATCCCCAACATAATTTGAGATTTTGGATTGGCTCCTCCCCTAAAAGACTGGCTTTAAAAAAATAGACCAGGATCTAAGTGTTGGCTGGGGGAGAGGAAACTGCCTCCTTAATCTCCCAAATGCAGTTGTTTTGGAAGTCACATAAATTAAGGGTAGCAGTAATAATAGGAATTAACAATGACTAATTATAAAATGAGTTATATTGCCAATTATGGAGCGGTATCTAAACCCCAGAGGAAATGGAGGCATTTGTAGACGCGAGCTTGCACTGCACAGTGTCGGGAGCCTGAGGGGTTGCATTTGGGTAATGAAAGCACGGATTGCTGGACTCCGGGTGCCACACCAGTAACTGTTTACTCCTCACTTGAAAAACTGGAACTCTCCACTGTTGTGAAGAGTTGCGTTTTTTTCTTTTAGGGATGTGTCCGTTTTATTCATTTACTCATTTAATATCACGAGCGTGTATAAAAAAGAGAGACAATCCAAACACTTTCTGAAGGCAAGTGGTCCTGAATCGCAGAGCCTAGTTCTGCCGCTGAATATTCCTGTGCCCCGGGGGGGCTCTTTAGGGAAGCGTGTGACATAGAGCACCTCAACACTGGTGGGAAGAGAGACATTGCCGTGCGGTGGAGAGGGTGAGGCTGCAGGACGATGCAGTGGTTGGTGCTCGATCCTGATCTTCGATCTTCCTGTGGCTGTGGCGGCGGGGGTGGGGTGGGGTGGTGGCTGCTGCGATCAGGTGATGATAGTCCCTTTCCATGCGTGAGCTCCGTTCACCCCAGCACCTCAAACACCCAGCAGGGCTCAAGGGAGCCACCGCGGAAGGTGGTGTCTGTCTTCAGACGACACTGAATCTCGAGCCCTGTTTCCCTTATCTCCAGAAATAAGGGGCAGGTTGCACCTGCCCGGAAAGGGGTTGTTAGGAGGCTGAAGTGACTCAATGGTGTTTTGTGAGCTGCCTTTGGGGACTCGTGTGGCTGCTTTGCCCCATGGAAAGGCTTGGAGGCGGCCGCTGGACACCCCAGAACATGTCAAAGCCTTCACCTTTCCTGTTCAGAGTGCTTGGCTGCTTCTCAAACCATTGCTGTGGATCGAGCAGCAGAAGTCCTAGGAGTAGGAGACCAATGGTTTTGATTGCCTTTTGCTGCTGGGATCAGCCTTGGACTGTTCTCTGTTCCCACCGATGTTCTGCTGTTCTGTTGTGGAAATCTCTTCTCTTTTCTCAAAGGAGACATCCGGTGAGATGGTTTGTAGCCTGGAGGGAGATGGTTCTCTGTTCTCCCGCTGAGGACAAATCCAGGATCCTGTGATTACCTCGGTGGGAGCCCCTTTGGAGGAGACATGAAGCTGGAGCCCCGCTTCCCTGCAGTGGAGTTCTGGTGAGGCACATTTGGGGAGGCCTGGCCCGAGGGTCTCCTCCACCATGGGCAGGAGTCACAGCTTGCATCCCTCTCCCTGGCCCCGCCTCCAGCAGCCCGCCTTTCAGAGGGGGCAGCATTCTCTATCAGTGAGCATTTATCCTCTAAGTGTTCTCTGAGCAGGACGGTGTGCTCAGCCTTCCACTTGTATTGTTGAATAGAACTGTCACCACATCCCCCTGAGAGAGATGTACTCCTATCCGGCCTGCCTTACAGATGGGGAAACTGAGGCAGGAGCCTCCAAGTAACTTGCTCAATGTCCCGCAGTCAGTAAGTGACTCTGGAGAAGCGGAGGCAAGAGGGGAGCTTGATTAGCTCAAAGCTGGAGCACTGTGTGGAGTCTGAGGGAGGTACTGTGCTCAGGGTTCCTAGCCAGCGATGGCCAGCCTGTAATTGCTCACCACTGTGCAAGCGGGATCCACGTTCTTCTCACTGAGCCCTCCAAGGACCTGGGCAGCAGGTGTGGTGATTCCCAGCAAAGAGACCAGGAGCTGTGCTTTGGGAGGACCGTTGGCTGGTCTGGGTCCCCCAGGGAAGGAGCCGCAGGGGGAGTTTATACGCACATCTGTCCAACTGTTCTATGCTCTGTCTATACCCAAGATGAGGGCTCTGGGTTTCCCCCCCCTATGGCTCCAAAGTCTTGCTGTGAAAAGTAAGTCTGCACCACAGAGTGCATTTACGAGAGAGTGTGGCCAGAGAGCTTGGCTTCCAGAAAGGTGTGGGCCCAGTGGGAGGTGCATTCTCTGTGGCCATCATGTCCCGTGAGGCTGATGGGGGTCTTTTCCCTCTTCCATAGGACAGGTGGGAGCAGGGTCAGTGAGTCTCCAAGGTCTCTGTGATGGCGTCTGGCTGGGCACTCAGAAACTGGCCCTGGAGCCTTGGGACATCACTCCTTGGAGGGCTTGAGCCCAGGTGCCCCCACAGAGGAGGCTAGGGCTTCCTTGGGGCCCATGGCTCTCTTGTCTTCCTTGGTCCCCATACCCTGCTTGGCCATGTGGCTTTGCCACCCACAGCTGGGATCTGCAGAGGGAGACGCTAAGGCCTTCTGCAGGGGAGTCCTTATGGGGGACCACCCCATCTGTCCCTGACCCATCTGGTCCTCCGTGCTCCCTGCCTGTGATTGCCGCAGTTGGTCACAGGGTGGCAGCAAGAGTCAGAAGCCGAGGCTGCAGCTGGGCTCTGGGTAGCCCTGGACAGAACTCTTCCTCGCTCTGGGGACCCACTGTGCTAGGCCCAGCCTCTTCTTGTGGCCTTTTCTTGCCTGCATCTCAGGTTTGGGGAAGAATGAAAATACACCCTTTTTAGTGAATGATGCTAATAATAGATTTGATTTCTAATTAGTCCTTTCTGCCTCTCAAACCCGTCCTTTTCTGGGAAAGCCAGTGCATAGCTACCAGAAAAGGTGGAAAGCGAATGTCCGAATGTCCGGGTAAGAGGGAACAGTTGCATGTATCCCCTGCATTGTTGGCTGGCTCGTCCTTAGGGCATGTGGCTTTGCTCTTCAGGGCCTTGGGGTCTCCATCTGTAAAATGGGGAAGTAGCCTCAGCATCATGAGGTCATGGTGAGGAGTCCATGAATTTAAGGCAATCGCCATACTGCTTGGTGTAGAGCAATCATTAACTTCTCTGATTCTTTAAGAGCTAGTGTTTGATTGGGACCCCTGGGTGGCTTAGTTGGTTAAGTGTCTGCCTTTGGTTCAGGTTGTGATCTCAGGGTCCTGGGATCAAACCCTGTGTCAGGGTCTGCACTCAGTGGGGAGTCTGCTTCTCTCCTGCTCATGCTCTCTCCCCCCTCTCTCAAGTAAATAAGTAAAATCTTAAAAAAAAAATTAAAAAAAAAAACACCTCGTATTTGGTGAATATAGCATTAGCATGTGAATGACATCGCGGGAGCCCTTGCTTGGAGCATTTCCCAGTAAGGTCTGGTAAAGAAAGGACCAAAACAGATCCTTCCCTGTTCTTCTCCACTACTGTCAGTGGTTTTGTATAGAAGAAAATGCAACAGGCTTTGGAGCCAAACGACCTGGATTAGATCCTGACTCTTCCAGCCTCTGTGTGATTTTGTGCAAGTTACACAACCACTTGGTGCCCCTGTTTTCCTCATCTGTGAAATGGGGATAGCTGTAAGACTTCTGTGAGGATCACGGTGTTAATGCAGGCGCATCTGGTCTGGTACGTGGTAAACACTGTGTTGCTGTTTGCTTTTATTGTCCTGCTTGATGTCTGCTTGAGGGTCAAGGCGAGCTTTTCCGAAGGTTTCAGGAATAGTTATGATTAGAATGCTCTTATACCCCTCGTTTCCATGGAGTATGATCCTGAAGTGTCCAGGGACTCTCGGCCTCAAATGTCTCCTCCATTCTGCACACGGGCCTGGGAGGCAGAGAGACCAGGCTGGGGCTTATAGGGCAGTGGGACAGGTGGATACAGAATCTGACTTTGGAATAGTCAGAAATGCCTCCCAGTACAGATGGCAATGCCAGAGAGAAAAGCCACCTGATTAAATTTTCCCGGGAACCCTTGGGGTGCAGGAGACTCAAAAAGGGGGTGATGGTTGAGCCAACAAGGACTTGGCAGCTGGAATGGGCTTGCCAAATGGAAGTTGCATCTGGGCCGGGGGTGGGAGCAGCCTGGGGCACTGCCATGTTTGCAGGGAGGTGGGGTGGGATGGGGACAAGGGGTCTGCTGTGGTCTGAGCCCTCCATCTGGGTGCAGAAAAAAGGAGATGGAGCTGGCAAGGTGAGAGGGTAAAAGGGAACAGCTGCATGTATCCCCTGCATTGTTGGCTGGCTCGCTTGGGCATGTAGCTTTGATCTTCAAAGCCTTCGGATCTCCATCTGTAAAATGGGGACATAACCTCAGCATCATGAGGTCATGATGAGGAGTACATGAATTTAAGCAACCACCATAGTGCTTGGCATAGAGCAATCATTAACTTCTCTGATTCTGTAAGAGCTAGTGTTTGGTTGGGACCCCTGGGTGGCTTAGTTGGTTAAGTGTCTGCCTTTGGCTTAGGTCGTGATCTCAGGGTCCTGGGATCAAACCCTCTCACACCAACTAGTATAGGTCATAAGAAGACACGGGGAGACCTGGGGAGAGCCAGGAAGTCTGGTGATGAAGGTTATATACCAGGGCAATGAGGACTGGGAGAATGGGCACCAGTGAGATGTGTCAGAGGCAGAATCCACATTGGTCCTTAGCATTTGTGGACTCAAGGATGGAGCAAAAATGGAGACCCCCACTCTGCAGCCTCTTTTCTCTCCCTGTCCCCTCCTGGCTCTTGTTGGCTGTGTGAGGGGTCTCACACAAACATGTGGGAACACCCTAGCTGGAACATCTGTGCTCCCCCATACTCCCTTTCTGCAACCAGCACTTCTTGGCTACCCTGGGGCTAGGGCTGCATACTAGAGTAGTGGCTGTCCTCAGAAGGACCACTTGGGGATGGGACCCACACAGATCCTGGAAGCAGTCTCAGGGAAGACATTTGGGCAGGGAATTTCAGGATCCCAGGTAGGTGGAACTGAGTATAAAAGGGGAAGAATATTGGTTCTGGGTGGGCACATTCCCTTGGGTCTTTAGAACCTTCTCTGCTTTGGAAGGACACGGCTTCGGGAAGGCTAGAAAGAGAACTCCTGATGCTTGGGGCCCAGTGCAGGGCCTTCACTGTGGATGGTCTCAGGAGCCAAACAAGGAACATAGGAAGAGAGAGGATGACAAGCTTGGCTCCAGATATGATGAGTTTGGGTTACCCATAGGATATTCTCGGATGCTTGCTGGTGCTCTGGGTTTATCAGAAGTCTGGTTAAGGGGAAGACGGATTCGGTATCTGGCTCTTGAATGGGTGTTGCACTTCTTATTATTTTATTAACATGCAGTAAAAATTCCTAAAGATAATTCCCTCCCTCCCTCTCCCCTCCTCTCAGCATTGTGTGTGTCTCCTAGGCAGATACATAACAACACACATAAAGAATAGAAGCAGATTTGCCCTTCTCTGTGGAACTTCGGTTTTGAGGGTCTACGTCCCTCCATAGGAATAGAAAAGATTTCTGATGGTCCTTGGGGAGAAAAAAAACCCCAAAACCAAAACCCTGGAAAATCCCTAAAACTCTAATGAATTAAGATGCAGCTTTCCTGTTGGCAACTGAATTTATCATTTTCTAGTGTCTAGTTTCCCCCTTTCGGTTTTTACTTTAAGTGCTCATGGCCTAAGCTTTCCGGGAAATGCTTTGATAATTTTGAAGGGAAAATAGAGTGAAAAAAGAAGGCAGATGGGATAGCCTTATTCCTTGGGCAGGAGGAGACTAGGAATGAATGAGAGCCAGGCATTCCTGCCCATCTCCCTCCCCTCTCCTGAGAACATGGGTAGGAGCTGGGCAGGCCTGGACCCTCCATTCTGGCCTTGCTTCTTCAACACAGTGTGCCCATGGCATCTAAGCTGGGGATGAATCTGGTGTCTCTGGGAACCCTTATGAAGCTTCACCAGTTAATCTGGGATAGAAAGGTCAAGTCTGGGACGCCTGGGTGGCTCAGTTGGTTAAGCGGCTGCCTTCGGCTCAGGTCATGATCCCAGCGTTCTGGGATCGAGTCCCACATCGGGCTCCTTGCTCGGCAGGGAGCCTGCTTCTCCCTCTGCCTCTGCCTGCCACTCTGTCTGCCTGTGCTCGCTCTCTCTCTTTCCCTTTCTCTCTGACAAATAAATAAATTAAAAAAAAAAAAAAAAGGTCAAGTCTCTGCAAATGGTAACATCATTATTATTTTTACTATTGTAATTACTATAACTCAGTTCCCTTATGTGGTAGAGTTTATTGTCACATTGCTCTGGGAGAAGCATGCGTCATATATTAAAACAAAAATATTAGAGGAATAAATAAAGTGATAATTAAAATTCAGCCAGAATTGGAGAGTATCCTACAACGAGATAGCTCTTGAAGTAGCTGCATAATTGGTACTTAATATATGATGGGCAAGTGGATGGGGGAAGGGAGGGAGGGAGAGATAGAGGAATGAGTGAATGGGTGGATGGATCGAGGGAGGGAAGGATGGAGGGAGGGAATCATGGGTGGAGAAGTTAATGAATGGAGGGGAGAGCAAGAAAGGGAAGATGCATGGATGGGTGGATAAGTGGATGGGAGGAGGGAGGGATGGCTGAATGAAGTTTTGAACACAAGTAGTTCTTGTATTCCCAGGGGCCTTGGAATTCTTGGCCCTTCTCCTGGGCAGTTGTTCTGTTCCCCCCATTCAAGTTGATATATCCACTTACTTGGCCAGTGCTGGTCCATGGGGGCAGTGTGACACCCACGAAAAGGGGTGTTTTGTTGAGTCAATGCCGAGTAAATGACCAGTCCAGGGACCAGGAACATGCTTGGCCTCGGCCCCTGGCATCATGCTCTTGTGTGATCTGTGATGTGCTCCCTGTTTCTGTGTAGTCAGGGTGCCACACACAACACTCCCCACAGCTTTCTTTTCTTACTTCCTTACCCCACTCCTATCCCCAGGAAGAAACTCCTTTCCCTTAAAAGGTTATATACTTTTCCCTCTTCTCGTTGTCACCCATCCAGTTCCCTGGCAAACCCGCTCAGAGTTATTAATATTCCTGGCATCTTTGTGGGCTCTGCTCCAATATTACCTTTTCTATGAAACCTTTGGTAGGCTCCTTGAAGGGGTTAGAATTAGAAGAGTGTTTATACCACCGTGCTTCTGCGGGACCCATCTACACCACTGTCGCAGACACCTACGAGCATTGATTCAAGTTTGACTGATGTTTGGCTATTTCTGTCTTTGGTATCTCTTTCAAGACACTGAGATCTGGAGGGCAGAACCCCTCTGGTTCACTCCTGTCCCCCCGAGGGCCTGGCACCAACCTGTAGTGGTTAATATTCCATCCTTGAAGCAAATGACATGCAAAGAAACGTTGTCATTTCAGGAGAGGGGCTTCTGTGCTGAGGCTGAGTTTATACCAAATGCCACACCTGGGATGTTTTGGCCATTGAGCTCGTGTCTGTTTCTTTAAAAGTATTTCTGTTGGGCGCCTGGGTGGCTCAATGGGTTAAAGCCTCTGCCTTCGGCTCAGGTCATGGTCCCAGGATCCTGGGATCGAGCCCCGCATGGAGCTCTCTGCTCAGTGGGAGTCTGCTTTCCCTCTCTCTCTGCTTGCCTCTCTGCCTACTTGTGATCTCTGCCTGTCAAATAAATAAATAAAATCTTTTTTAAAAAAAGTATTTCTATTGATGGATCCCTCTTATTTGGTGGAACTTTTAAGTGATGCTCACTTAAAAAATCCATTAGAGAGCTCGACTTCCTTTCAAAACCCTCATCGATTAAATGCATACGAACTCAAATCGCACACAGTCTAGCACCTAGTAGGCGCCTAGATATTTTTTAAGGAATAAATCAGTGTTTCTCAGAAGTTGGTTATTTGTCTACACTGTGGGCCAGGGAACCGTGGGTTGGGAGATGGATAAACCGAGGGAGATGTGAATCCCTTAAGGCCCAAGAGAGAGGAGAGACAAAGGCAGAGTGAAACCTCAGAAGGTCATTGTCCCATCTTCCCTTCTTAATTTTTAATAGTGTTTCTAGAAGAGAAACCCATGGGAAGGTATTTTTAAAGAGACATTTATAGACATTTTTAACTGTAACCTATGATTGATCTTTTTAATACTTGAAGAATTTTTATCTAAGTATGAGGAAAACCAAGTGTGTTTGTGTGACTTGGTGCTTATTTATCGTAAGTAGACTGTTGAGGCAGCTTCTGTTCCCTGAACTGCCGGTGAAGCAAAGATGTCCCGTGGGAAGGAGCTTTTATTGAAGTTCAGCTCATATGGGTGACACTAGGGATGGGGTCAGGAATCCAGGGTCTTGGGAGAGCCTCATAACACTCAATCTGCTCATGAGTTCGTTGTGTTATATAAATGGGCCATAGGCTTGCTGAGACCCCAGAGTCCTTTTGGAGGAGAAGATAGGGAGTTTCCTCTGGGTTGAATACCCATAGACCAGATACCATGCAGGGTGTAGTATCTTGGGTTATAGGGACAGGTGGTAGCTCTGTGACCTCGAGCAGGTTAAGTCACTACTCTGGGCCTCAAGGATCACATCTGTGAAAAGAGGATATTGACCATCGGGGGAAGGTTAGGATCACAGATGTAAGTGCTGATTCTGCACTTGATAAAGCCACAGGTCAATGTCCGCAGCCCACCCGAATCCCGTAGTTGAAAACACTGAAAGGAAACAGCAAAGGAGAAGTGTGTACTAATTTACTTTGGAGTCAGAATAAATATGATAACTGAGAAATGGGTGGGGTCTCGTTTTTTTTTTTTTTTAAGATTTTTCTTTCTTCTTCTTCTTTTTTTTTTTTTTAATTTGACAGAGATCACAAATAGGCAGAGAGGCAGGCAGAGAGAGAGAGGAGGAAACAGACTCCCCACTGAGCAGAGAGCCTGATGCGGGGCTCAATCCCAGGACCCAGTGATCATGACCCGGGCCAAAGGCAGAGGCTTTAACCCACTGAGCCACCCAGGCACCCCCGGGGTCTTGTTGTTGTGGGACTTGTGAAATAAGTTAAATCTCCTTTATGGAATCTGCATTACTGAGTATGGGCTGTGTGTCAGGCACTGTACTTGTGCTGTGGTTTATGAATGGCGAACAAGGCAGAGGTGACCTCAAGACATTGAGTTGGGCGTGGGTGGCTGGCTGGACGGATACTAAGTCAAGGAATACACATATAATGACTGATGAAGAGGAAAAAAGGGGCTGGAGTCTTTCTTTAGAACTTTTTAACATGACGCACAGTAAGAAATAGATTTACATGGCAAATGTGTGTGTGTTCAGTAATTGTTTTTCATTGTATACATTACATTGATACTTTCATTCTATTTATTTAGAAACTGGTAGTTCCAACCCACTAAATTAATTTTATTACCCGTTGTTGGATTGCCACTTGCAGCCTGAAAAACTTGTGTAGAAAACGCCTTAACGTTTTTTGCCGGCACTTGGCTCTGGTGTATGCATCCCTCACCATAAAATGAAATGCAATCTAAAATCCTTGCGGATCTTCTGTATTGCGTTGCATGGGCCTTTAGCCAGTGAAGAATCAGAGGCTAAGTAATGGGGTAGATTATAATCAAATCCTGAGTTTTACACCTAGTTTCCAGCTTTTTAGCTGCAAAATGTGGGGATTTGTATCAGCATAAGATTGTTAGGAGGGGTGTGTGTGTGTATGTGTGTGTGTATTTTAGATCTCTGGAATGGATGCCCCAAACGGCTCTTTTCAAAAATTAATTAATTTATTTGAGAGAGAGCACGAAAAAGCACATGCATGGTGGGGAGGGACAGAGGGAGAATCTCCAGCAGATACCCCACTGAGCGTGGACCCTGAGGCTGGTCTTGATCTCACCACCCTGAGATCATGACCTGAACCCAAACCAAGAGTCAGACCCTCAGCTGACTGAACCACCCGGTGCCTCCAAAATGTCTCTTTTAACCCAAGGAGCTAATTTGAATGCTATTTCCATTTCAATCCTTATTTTCTTTCATTCAAATTCAAATTTTACTAGGGTCCTACCATGTATCAGGTTTGGTTTGTTTTTTTTTTTAGGATTTTATTTATTTATTTGACAGAGATCACAAGTACACAGAGAGGGAGGCAGAGAGAGAGAGAAGCAGGCTCCCTGCTGAGCAGAGAGCCAGACTCAGGACTCACGGCTCAATCTCAGGACCCTGGGATCATGAACTGAACTGAAGGCAGAGGCTTAATCCACTGAGACACCCAGGCGCCTCTTTATTTATTTTTTTTTTAAAGGAAAAATATGTAGCTAATACTTCCTAGCATTTGTTATGTGCAAGGCACTAAAGTAAGCACTTTTATGTAATCACTCATTTGATGCTCTGGATAACCTGATTAGGGAGATACTCTTGTGACTCCCATTTTACAGGTGAGAACCAAGCTCAGGGAGGTAAAACAAAGGGCCCAACATCACGTGATGGAGTTACATTTGAGTCCAGAGCTCTTGGACCCAGGATTGTATTTTTAACCCTGTGCTGTTTGCTAGTGTGTTTGTTAAAGCAGTACACGTACATTCTATGCCTTGAATGCCCCTTACTCTTTTCCTCCAAATTATTATTATTTCCTCAACTATAATTTGAATATGCCTGTTTAATTTTTTTTTTCTCTTCCAGGTTGCCTGTCCCAAGGACAGCCACCAACCTCCAAGCACTCTTCCTGAATTCCGCACTCTGGACTTATTTACTCAGTTTACCCCGTAATGCCCGGCTAAACGAGGTTTTAGCCTCCCTGATTCTGAGCTCATGTGACATGATGCCATATGGCCACATTAAAATACCCATGATTTTTTTTGCCGCTATACAGTTCAGACCCACCAACAAAAGAACATGCTTCTGTGATTCCCTCTCCCTCTGCAAGGTCAAAGCCATGTTCCTGGGGTGCTTGGGTGGCTCAGCAGGTTAAGCCTCTGCCTTCGGCTCAGGTCATGATCTCAGGGTCCTGGGATGGAGCCCTGCATCAGGCTCTCTGCTCAGCAGGGAGCCTGCTTCCTCCTCTCTCTCTGCCTGCCTCTTTGCCTACTTGTGATCTCTGTCAAATAAATAAATAAAATCTTTAATAATTAAAAAAAAAAAAGCCATGTTTCCTACATTTCAGTTATTTGGTTTCTTGCCTTTTCCTGATAGTTACTGTTTTTCCATAAATTGACTTCCTTTTTTTAACTTTAATAAAATTAGTCAAATAGAGATCTTGCATCAGTGCTATAAACACATAGCAAGCTATTATCACCTGCCATAGTGCGAGTAGCTGCTGTGAAAACAAAACAATTGTATTAAAGTCTATTTTTGCCTGCTGAAGGCCCTGTGCTGGAGGCCTGTTCTATCTTTTAGGAAGGGCCTTTAGAGAGGTGGTTTTATGGGTCAGGCTATGCTAAACTCTGTTGCAATAATAAATATGCCTTGGAATCTCACGGCGTACTCTAACACGGCTTTGCCTGTGACGCACACACAGCCTGCTGAGAGCCGATGAGCCTCCAGGCAGTGTCCATCCTGAATCTCCACTCAGGCCTGCGGGCCACTTCCATCCTGGCTCTGCCCCCACACCTCGTGGCCTGTCTGGTTGCTGTGGAAGGAGGAAAGAGAGGGAAAGGATGCTCCCTGGCTCTTTCTGTCTGGGCTTGGATGGGATACACATAACTTCTTCTCAACTCCATTGTCCAGAACCAATTACGTGGCCTCAACCTAGTGACAAGGGACGTGGATATGTTGTTAAAGCTAACCTCGGATACAACATTGATGTTTCTTTCTTTCTTTTTTTTAAAGATTTTATTTATTTGACAGGCAGAGATCACAAGTAGGCAGAGCAGCAGGCAGAGAGAGAGGTGGAAGCAGGCTCCCTGCTGAGCAGAGAGCCCGATGCGGGGCTCGATCCCAGGACCCTGGGACCACGACCCAAGCGGAAGGCAGAGGCCTTAACCCACTGAGCCACCCAGGCGCCCGTCATTTTTTTTTTTTTTTTTTTTTTCTTAACATGAGCAAAAGAATTCAAATCAAGTTGTAAGAGGAAACTCCTTCATGGTGTGGATGAATGACATTTAATGTTGGCTCATCGCTCCTGCCAACGTGCCGGGAGACGCTGTTAGCAGGTCCCAGCGCCAGAGATGGGGCTGTGGGGCGGTTGAGGAAGGCCATTCAGGTGGAGGGCTGTTTCCTGGAGCAGAGGTTCAACACGAACACATTTTTATTCAAATGGTTTGTTTGAGAAATAGATAATTTCAGAACTTTTATTTATTGTAGTTAAAAAATACGGAGAATGTCATTTTTATTGTTACTCTACTGAAAATCCTCTGCTTTTCATGTTATCTTGTCCAGCGTATTCTCTTTTGGAACATAATTGCTAATATAAGTCTATAGCTTGTTTTCTGAGGCTGTGCAGTCTGATTTAGGTGCCTATGTGATGTCTCTCCAGCTAAAAGAAAGCTCCAAGGATAGAGGAAACTTTTTAGTCCCCTCATTGCCTTGGGTTGGGTTCCAGCAGCAGACCCTGGGTTAGTGATAGGAGAGCAAATAGCTTCTTTGTGAGAGGCACCCAGGAGACAGGATCTGTGGGTTACAGAAGTGAGGAAGAGACGTGAAAGCAGGCAGGAAAGGGGGCTTTCTCAAGCCAGTCACCACGGGAACTTACTCTGGGAGTCAGTGCAGTACACCCAACTGTGGAATTATCCATGTCAGAGGGTGACAGAACAGAGGCCTTTGTGTCCCAATGCCTACCAGCCTCTTGAGTGCTGCTCCCAGGAGGCAGTCAGACCTCAGAACTTCCCGCCATTTGGGATTTGGGGGGGACTGTGGGTGAGGGACCAATTATATCTGCCATACTTGTAGTGCCTAACGGTCAGTCCCTTTGACTCCTGGGAGTCAGACTCCAAGAGGTCCCCCTTGCTTCCTGACCTTCATGCTCTTAATCCTCTCCCAGGGAGGTTTGGGCCTTTCCTGGTGGATGTGATGATGTGTGACCTCCGAGACTTGGTCTCTACTGGGGTGTCCCGGATGTCTTGCCCTGGGAGAGCTAGGCCCCCTGCCATGCAGGGCCAGAGTAGAGGAGAGCTAAAGCCCCTGGCCGACAGCTGACACAGCCTTGGTAGCCAGGTGCATGAGCCCCATTGAAAGTGCAGCCTCTTGCATAGTCTTTGAGGGCACCCCCGCTGAGAACTGATAGCACCCACTTGGGAGACCCCACATGAGACCTGCTCAGCTGAGCCCTTACCTGTTCCCAACCCACAGAAATCACGAGACACAAGAAATTATCATTACTGTTTCAATCCAGTAGGTTTCAGGGTGACTTATTAAACAGCCAGAGATAACGTCTGTGCTCACCAAAGTCTCGGAGTGCTTTGCAAGTCCCCGGTGCTGGGGTGATTTCTTCTTTCACTGAGGAATGACAGATGTGTTGAATAAAGCTGGTGATTTAGGTGGCAACAGACAGAAGAAAGGACAAATTCTCTGTGCAGAGGCTCTTGCCAGTTAGCAACTTGCTAGTAACCATTGCATTCAAAAATTTTCTGGGGAAAAGGGAGAAGCAACAAATAATTTTAAAAGGAGCCGCAGAAGGAAATTACCACCAGGGTGGAGAACAGAGCAGCTCCAGGATGCTGGAAGCCCCAGAGATTGTCTCTTGTGCTGCTGTTGTCAGTAATCTCTGCTGCAAATCTCCCGTTTCCCCAGTCGGGCTGCTAGAGCTTTGTGATTCTCTTGCAGGGGGTAGGACGGGATTAGGATCCCCCTAGTTTGCAATTTCTGTGGGCTTTTATTTGGCCTCTCTAGGGGGTGTGTTTTCCAGTGGCAGCTCTGAGGTCAGCCTGGGTGCAGGAGGAAGATCCCCCACTTGTTAATTTCGCTCCCTTTGTGAGCTGTTTTATTTCAGATGTCTTCTGTGGAAACTTTATTCCAGACCAACTTGAACAGGTTTTCAGTATCGATTCTGTCTTTGAACAATATACAGAGTCCACCACTTACCAGGAAAGAAGGAGCTCCTGTGAGCTTTCAGAACAGTGTGTGGGATGCAGGGCTCTGCATCCAGCCCTGGCCAGGCAGAATCAGGTGGTAGAGCTTCTTTCCAGGATAAACCGACTCTTCCTTTTTGCATAAAACCTAATCTCTTGAATAACAAGAGTGTGGCAGCTGTATTGGCTTCTTGGAATCAGATGGCCATGATGTTTTCCCAAAGTTAGTGGTGGTTTTTCCCTCAGTTTTCTTTTTCTTTTCTTTCTTTCTTTCTTTCTTTCTTTTTTTTTTTTTTTTGAAGGTTTGATGGAGGCCCCACCTGCTGTGCTTGCTTCTGTGTTCTTTGAGGTAGTGGAGAGAGGGTGCTTCCTCTTGTGGAGATATTTCTTATGTGTTAACCCAGCAAAGACTTCTGGAATTTGTGCCGCTCGAAGCTTCCGTCAGACTCCCTCATGTGCATAAATGTGAAAGAAATCGGCCTTCTGGATCCTCCCCCTGTGATGGTCACTAGTGATGTTTGCAGATGGCCCGCGTGTCCTTCCTCAGGCGGCGTGACGAATCGCTCTTCCCGTACTGTTGACGTGAAGTGTGGCCGTGTCACTGGCTTTTGGCCAGTGGAATAGGAGTGGAGGTGATGTGTGCTACTTCCAGGGAGAAGCCTGTGGGAATCACACGTCTGCTGAGCCAGCACAGCAACTGTAGGGTTTCAGTCGGTCTTAGAGGCTCTGTCAATCTGTCCCTTTCTGAACTGAGTCCTCTTCAGACTGTCCCCTCTGCCTGGAGAGAGTCCTGGCTGGTTCAGTCACCATCAAACTAGTATGTGATCGCTCATGAAAATCTGAAAAATGGGAAAACAGAGAAAAGAATAATCCATAATTTTATGCTCAAACATCACTACTATTAACATGTCTTTTTTTTCCCCCCATATACTTTGTTCCTTGCCCAGTGCAGAATTTTTTTTTTCAACTCAGATACAGTCATTTGGTATCTACACTCTTACCTCCTTTTTAAGATGTACTTATTTATGTTTGAGAGAGATAAGTAATCGTTAAAACTTACTTATTTTAGAGAGAGAAAGAGGGGACTCAGCAGGGAGTCTGCTTGAGATTCTCTCCCTCCCCCTCTGTCCCTTCCCTTCTTGGGAGTTTGGAGCCCTGAGGTGGGGCTTGGTCCCACAACCCTGAGATCATGACCTGAGCCAAAATCAAGAGTCGGACCTTAACCGACTGAGTCATCTGGGCACCCCCATCCTCAGTGTTCTTTTTTTTTTTTTTTTTTAAGATTTTATTTATTTGACAGAGATCACAAGTAGGCAAAGAGGCAGGCAGAGAGAGAGGAGGAAGCAGGCTCCCCGCTGAGCAGAGAGCCCGATGCGGGGCTCCATCCCAGGACCCTGAGATCGTGACCTAAGCCAAAAGCAGAGGCTTTAACCCTCTGAGCCACCCAGCCGCCCCAATCTATTTCTAATCCTTTTTTGACTAGTTTGGATTCATTACCCAATGAGTTCTTTGTCTTCCTTGGCTAATGGA
This sequence comes from Mellivora capensis, assembly GCA_004024625.1. Lineage (NCBI taxonomy): Eukaryota > Metazoa > Chordata > Mammalia > Carnivora > Mustelidae > Mellivora > Mellivora capensis. Next base: position 22,215 of record PISX010002089.1, read on the forward strand.
ATCTATCTCTTTTGAAAACATGCACAGAAATTGCCCCTCTTCCAGGGGAGGACCCCAGCGTATACGGTTTGGGGAGTACACTTTATGAAAAAGAACACAAAGTGGTGAATAGAAAAGAAGTCACCGCAGTTTGTTTACTTTAAAAGTTGAAAGTGTCGTTTGTGTAACAGACATACCACAAACATAACAAAACCCAGAAAATAACACGAAATTATTCTTATTATTCTTGTCATTTTAATTAACTGCCTGATGTGCTCTGTAATCTCCTTACAGTTTTTGGCTGAATGCTCGTTGATCAGCGTGCTCTTCTTATGATGATGACTTTGTAATATCGTTTTCTGTGGAGAGAATGGAAAAGATGATTCATTCTCGTTGGCAGGGGTTCTTTACAGGGGATGCCCAATAGAATAATTTGGGAACTATTAAGACTCCCGAGGCCCACATTGCTCCCTAGACTAATGGAGTCAGAATTGCTGGGACATGGGCATTAGTCTTCGGTAAAACTATGGGTGAGAACCGCAGCTCTGGACAGATGGTGGAAATTCGACTTTTATTTATTTATTTTTAAAGATTTTATTTATTCATTTGACAGAGATCACAAGTAGGCAGAGAGGCAGGCAGAGAGAGGGGGAAGCAGGCTCCCCGCTGAGCAGAGAGCCCCATGTGGGGCTCCATCCCAGGACTCTCAGACCATGACCTGAGCCAAAGGCAGAGGCTTAACCCACTGAGCCACCCAGGTGCCCCGATATTTGACTTTTATTATTGATGGCTTAGCAAACCTTCTTTCAGCTTCACTGCTTGTTACTGGTATTGTCACGTATATTTTTAGGCCTGTTGTCCAATTCGGGAAAACCCCCATCAAATCTCTCTCATCCACGGGCTGTGAGGCTGTAGGGCACTTCAGATTTTCCGTGCAGTGGCTAATCTTAAATGTTCTTTGAATTGAAGACACTTACTCACCAGTTTGTCATTGGTGTCCTCATTTCATCCAGGCATTTTACAGGATGTATGCTACTTTTCAATGAGGTCAGTATTTCGTGTCAAAGGAGTAAGAAATCAAATGGCCTGAAGCAGTGTGATTGGGTGAGAGCATTGCCCCTGAAGGAGAATGTGCACAAAGGCCAAGTCCAGCTGGCGAGTGCAGTGTGGATCGAGGGCAGTGGTTCGGTGGGGCAGCTGGGGGCCCTGCAATTAGGCCAGGGAGCCCGGGCACAGGTGGGAAAGTACCACTTGCTGGCAAGTGCTGGAGGATGGACACTCTGCTTTTTAGTGAAGGGATCAATAAGCATATGGAAAATAGTCCCTTGGAGGGTTAAGATTATTCCCTTCAGAGACATTGCAAAGCTTTGTGTGAATGCCACAATATTACTAATTACTAAGCACTAATGATTATCCATGGAAACTAGACATATGTATAGCCCCCTTCACAGGATCTCCAACACCACTTGCCCTTCACTGCACCCCTGCAAGCCCTTGGCCACACAGTGCCCCGTGCCAGGAAGAGTGGTGTTACCGAGGGCAAGTTGGTGGAAAGAAGACAGTGGTCTTAACCAGTTGAGGTTAAAACCTCTTTTTTTTTTTTAACTTGGCAAACACATATGAATGTGAACACAGTCCTGAGTTTTCTGGAGGGCACCCCTGCCAGGAGCCAGGGCTCCTGGAGGTTGAGTCCTAGCTTCCCAGTATACCCACCTGTCCTTTAGCATGTGAATTAGTGACTGAATGTCATGTGGGAGGGTTTATGAGGGAATGACCAAGCAGCTGATGACCAAGTTTCAGCCCTAGGACCTTAAAGAACCATTCAGACTTTTGTGTCTGTCCTTCCATTTTCATTATAGGAGAAATGATTGTTGCTTTTTGAGGCAGCAGCCTCACACAGTCTGTAGATATCATGACATGAAGATCATCACTCTTAGGCTGCCATCGTGTTTCCATTGTGGACCTTGACAAGAGGCTCCTTTAGGAAGTAGAGCAAAGGCTGAACCAAAGCCAGGCTGGTTAGGGGTTCTGAGTGTTGTTATTCCCTGACATTAAGACAGTGATGATCGCTCCTTGGAGAGTAGCCACTATGTTTTTGTACCCTACCAGCCACAGGTGCAGAGGTTCATTGGCTCATAATCTGGGTTCATATCCATGGTCATGGCCGTTTCTGGGATGTATGGAGCCCCAGGAGTCCTAGAGGGGCTCAGATCACAGCACTCTTCCCCAGCTCTTGTTGGAGACAGGCAAAGGATGGAATTTAGCCTAATCTGAAAGCAAGGACACTGAGCCAGAGCTGTCTTCCAGGCAGGGATATTTTTTATGTGCCCACTGTATGCTGGTTTTGGGTCATATGCTTGGTATGGAGATGTTTTGGTTACTATTGCTGAGTGACAACAGTACCCCAGAGCTTCATGGTGCAAAACAGCATTTTGTCCTACTCATGGATTCTGGAGTAAGGAATTTGAACATAGCAGGGTCACTTGTTTTTTGCTGGGACCTCATCTGGGAAGACTTGAAGACTGGGGATGTCTTGGTGGCTGAGGGTTGGAGTTTTCTGGAGTTAGCTTCACTCTTGTGGGTATCCCAGGACCTCAGCTGGCCTCTGGGAGCCCTACATGTGGCCCATCCATGGGATCTCTCTGCATAGGATGGATGGGACTCCCTTAGAATGTGACAGTTGAGTTCCAAAAGAACAAGAAGTGAATGGCACCTTAGGACCTCATTTGAAAAGTCTTGGTTGGCCTCAGTTGGCTTCACTTCTGCCACATTGGTTGACTCAGTAAAGGTCTATCCACATTCAAGATGAAGGAGTGGTACGATTTTTAAAAAAACATGTGGGATGGGAAATATTGTTGGGGGCCATCTTTGGAAAATGTCATCTGTCTCAGAGGTGCCCAGGTGCTGGCCTCATGGAGCTTATAACTTGGTGGATAAGGCAGCCAGGCATTGAATTATTCAACAAATATTTATTGAGTATCTGCAATCTGCCAGGTTCTGTCCTGAGTGATGGGGATTCAGAGATAAATAAGATGGATGTACTCTCTGACAATGGAGTTTAACTGCTGATGGTAGAAACTGTTAAGAAATAGTTAAAATTAATATATAATGTAATGTCATGTAGTGATTAAGTGAAATAAAATGTAAGTTGGATAAGGGGACAGGAGACGATGGGAAGTGCTGTGTTAGGGCAATTAGAGAAGTAGAGAAGCCTTATTGATTAGGCGTTTCCTAGGCTGAGGGAAGAAGAAGTGCAAGGTCCAGAGGCAGAAACACCATTGACATGTTTGAAAAATATTCAGAAGGCTGGCACAGTTGGAGCAGAATGAGCAAGGAGAAGTGTGGCTGAAAATGAAGTTGGAGAAATAGTTAAGGGTCAGATGTTGTGGGGCCCAGCTGTCGTGCTGACTTCGGATTTGTCATGGAGTGCAGTGGGGGCTTGTAACAGTTAGCTTTTGCTGGGGTATGCTGCAGTAACAACCAAATCTCGGTGACCTACGACAACTAATTGTGATAAGTTCTGGGACTGGCTATAGTTCACCTTTCAAACATTTAACCAAGACTGTTACGGTTACTTAACTTCCATGGATCAGCCATGGCTTTGTTTCACATCCTCTTCATCCCAGGATCCAGGCTGAGTCATCCTTCTCTGTGAGAGTGCTCTCCTGGTGGTAGAAGGAGAAAGCAGTCATGGAATCTGTGACAGCTCATAGAGCTATTGCTTTGAAGTAGGCATGTCACTTCCGTTGACATCTCATTGGCCAAAGGAAGTCACATAGTCAAGCCTGATGTCAGTGGGATAGGAGTGACAATCCTCCCAGAGGAAGAGGTAGAAATCAGTTATGAACAAACAATACGCTTTACCTAAGCCATTGGAGGCTCTGAGCGAGCAATGACATCTTGCTGTTTCAGAAGATCCCCTGGAGAAACAAATGTAACACTGCGTTGAAATGAGAGCCGGATAGGATAGAGTGCGGTGCTGTAAATCCTGGAGGGACAGGTGAGCAGAGATCTGCAGGAAGAGGAAGTGTCAGTGGATCTGTATGGCCCGCATGGTGGGCACCATGTCAGGTGCTGCACGAGGTGCTCAGCCCCTTCCCACAAAGACCACATGGTCTAGCTGGGGAAAAGACCAGTGAACAGTTAATTTCAGGATAGTGTGGTCGGTTCCTGGCTAAAAGGTCAGCCCAGAGGGCTATGGCAGCACCCAGTGGGGTGCCTAATCCAATCAGGATGTCAGGGCAGGAGATGACTCCTTGACTGAGACTCAACATTAAGCAGGAGTTGGCCAGGTGAGGAGACAGGAACAGGGGATAGACAGAGGGACCAGCATCAGCAAAGGTTCCTAGGTGAGAAGGATGGCTTTGTGTCACCTGCTCTCTGTATTAGGGGAATTAGCTAAGAGCTGAGTGTCCCTGCTCTTCCTTGTACTTTATCTCTCCAGGAGCCCCACATGTCTGTCTGGTAGGTATCCTGGTTCCACAGGCATTAAAGCTGCAAGTCTCAACCTTAGGAGTACCTCCACACTACCGATGTGTGAACAAACAGTTCTCCACCCATGGCCGGGATTAACACACGGAGCAAGCTGTTAGAGCTCATCTCAAGAGTGGGCTTTTGACCATATTCTCCTCCTCCTGGAGGTGCAATTGGAACTTTGTCATTTTGCTTTCTTGGCTCTGCAGCTTCCATTCAGATTTGTGTGCCTTACCTTTGTCCAGTCAGCTCCTGAGCCTCTGAAAGACCTTTTTCCTCCTCTGGATTCAATTTTCAAACCCTTTGAAAGGGTCTGAAGGGAAGGGAAGACATGGTAATCTTCTAGTCCTTGCTTTTTTCCCAAAGGCCTTGGGAGGTGGGTGATTTGTGGTGAGGGGAGGGATGGCTGGGTGTATCCTCAGCCTCTCCTCAATATTCCTTTGTGTGGTGTGGACCATGGTGCCCAGTTTGCCACTTCCAGGCTCTGTGGCCTCTAACAAGGTAGTTACCCTCTCTGTGACTTCAATTCCCTTCTCAGGAACCTTGTGCAGGTTCAGCGAAGTAAAGTATATAAAGCATTTAACCTAGGACCATGGTAAAGCCTCAGTAAACACTGCCTATCACCTCTGTTACGGCCATGTCTAGCTTTCCTAGTGGTGGAATAGGGAGAAGCAGCCAGAAAACCTGAGTTCTGGTCCCAACTGGCTTTCTTAACCAGCTGGCTGAACGAGGGCAAGGAGCTCCACTTCTCTGAATCGTCTCTTTCTTTTGTGTCAAACAAGATGAATGAAGAGCAGTCTTTTTTAACGGAAACTTTAATGGCATTTGAGGAAGGACAGTAGTTGGTTCTGTGTTCACGCTAAATGCTGGTGGCTTCCCTGCACTGTTACAGCCCCAAATAGCATCCCCCACCAAATATTTCTGAATGTCCCCTGGAGGGGGTGATGGTACTGGCCCTTAAGAAGTGCTAAGTAAACAACCTCATCCTGAGCCTCGGTTCTGGCATCCCGTGTGTGTGGCAAAGTGAGGATCTACTAGGGCGGTTAGATGAGAAGTAGTCCACAGGTGCCCTCTGCTCTGATGATTCTGAGTCGGTTTCGTTTCCTCTGACTCAAAAGCTCCTGGACCCCCATAAATAGAGGAAGGAAGGGGTGTCCAACAAATGAAAACACAAACCAGATTTTGTTCTAAGAATGCCTCTTTGTCCTCTAGTCACATTCTTGGCCATTGATAAATGAGGTCCTCCTGGGACAGTGGGGAGGTGACTGTGTGATCACAGAAAATACATTTGACTTCCAGTGGTATAACTTGGAGTATGCAGCTCAGAAAAAGGAACCATGGCAGGGCGGGGGGTTGGGGGTGGAGTCTGGCGTGCTCTGTTAAGAGGGGAGCCCAGGCACATGGACCACAGCCTAGGTCCTGAATTCCTGCTTGCCCTGTTTGCCAAGAATCATCGAGATGGGCAGTGTGGATCCCAGTGGCGCTGGCGGTCTTTCCGTTCAGAATGTCTCCATATTTCATACAGGACGTCCGAGGCTGGAAATTTGACCGTGGTGGACTTTCCTTTTCCAGCCGGTGTTTTGTGATCTTGCAGACCACTGGCAGCTTGAGTCCCTCATGTCCCTTTGCCCATTTATTCTCCTGAGGTTGACAGTCCTAAATTATAATGCTCCTTGCTGTGTGCCATTAATCTTAAGCAAGCAACTCACTGCTAGTTATTAGCTGCTCACCTTGAAATCCTGTGAATAGAGAAGAAAATTACCCTACTGTCCAGAGCCCTTTATTAATTGAATGTGCGGCAGAAGACTAGAGAGTGCCATTAATTTCGAGATATGGGAGTTTGTTGTCCCTTTTTATTTTTATTTTGTCCCTGGATGTTCATCTAATTAAATTATTTAAATTTGGTAATTTGGAGGAAGGTTTTCCCTTCTTCCCAGGTACCTTTCATCACAAATGTCTCCAGCGATGTCTCTGCCTCTGCTTATTTTATAGAAGATGAATTTTGAAGAGTTTGTTGCATTTATCAGATAATTTTATGAACCTTTTGGAACATTTTTAATGAGTTTTTATGAGACTTTCTTTGACACTATTCTGAACATCTCTTTAGTACAGAGAGATGAAGATTGCTGACTTAATGGGCTGAAAAATTCTGACATTTTTATTTACATTTGACCAGTGATAGATATTAGGTCATTTCTTCTATCAAAGATATCATGACAAAAGTTAATATTTGGTGGAAGATTTTATGAGTTATTACCTGGATTACTACTTATCTGGTAAGAAAGGTTTGGGGGAAAAAGTTGTGATTTAGTCTTTGGTTTAGGGGGAATTTTCTCTCATTCCCTCTATAGAACGAGCATTCCTACTTACACAGTACATGCTGGTTCCTGTCTTACACTTACTTCTCTTCTCTTATGTTGAGTTATTTCCTCATCCCTTTAGTTATGGAGACAGCTGTTTCCCCCACTAGGGGGTAAGCTCTCTGATAGCGTGTAGACGTTCCCAGACCAGGCACACAATTGGCCCATGGTCAAATGTTTTCAGTAAAGGTTTGATTAAGTGCAGAGCCAACCTTTAGAATCAGAGAGTGTGGGAGGCAAGGGATGGGCCCTTGGGCTCATCTTGTCATCACTTTCATTGTGGGTGGGGAGTGGATGCCCAGTATCTGTAAGTTGGACAGAGCGACCTGTGGGAGAGTGAGGGTCTCTCACTGGAAGGGCTCAGGCAGAAACGGGAATAGAAGCCCATTTGGTGTGTCTTTTATAAGAAGCTTCAGGTGTTGGGGTGAGGCAGTCTGGGGAGGGTGTTGGAGCAGGGGACCTTAAAGGATTCCCTTTAGATTCTGAACAATTTGCTCACATTTTGCCTAATTACAGGATGAGTACTGGGTTTCCAGATTCTTTTTGGCTTTTACTTTCTTCCTCTGTCTGGCAGTCTTTTCTTTGTCTCCCTTTTTTTTTTTTTTTTTTTTAACCAGGACTCTCTTCTTCAGTCCACCCTCTTCTCATTTTACTCTCATCCCTTTCAGTCACTTCTTTTTAATTTTTTTTAATGTACATTTCTTTCTCTCCTTTCCTATATTTGGCTTGGTAGTGAGCCCTTCAACCGAGCAAAGCGAGACTGTTCTCTTTGGCTCCTGGTGATTGAAGGAATAGTCTTGCAAAGGGGAAGAATCAAAGCAAATGGTGGTGAAAATGAGGTCAGTGGGAGCCTCCGGCACCTAATCTGGGACATGTAGATTCTCCATAAAGGCTTGTGGAGTGAATGAGTTTGTAACTTTTATTCACTTCTGCTGACATTATTTCACATTTGCATAATGGGGAGTGTATTTTGTTTTGTCGATTCATGCAAAAATATCCTTTGACTTTTCTTTCTGATCGGGGTACTTATGAAATGAGAAGATCAGTGAATAATCGGGAGGCGATGTGGAACAGGTTAGGGTGTTTGGGGGTAGAAGTTGTTTGGAGCCTTAAGTAGAGATCCCGGATTTGGAATGCAAGGATGCTCACCTCCCTCAGGGCTGTGGGTGCTGAGAAGCCATTTGGTGAAGGCTGGTCGAATTCTATTTACAATCAAAATGAACTTCCAGACACATTTGCCAAGGTCCGCAGCCTTCTCAGCATTCCACCTGGATAGCTTTCTTTACTTTCTTTACTGTTACTGTGGCTGGCCCAGGAGCACCTGGCCAAGGCCAGACTTCTAGAGCATGATTGTCGGCTCTCTGGAGTTTACTTATGCAAATGAATTCATGAATTGATGCAAATGAGAAAGGAAGGAAAGGCCCTGTCTGGCGGTCTGGGCCAGCACCCTGTCGAGTCCAGAGGCTCAGCAGACCAGACTGGAGGCCTTACCTACTTTACTGTTCAGTGTCGGGAAGTCTGATGTTCTAAGAACTGCTTCTCCAGGGCTTGAAGCTCAGCGGTTGCTGCCTTGCCAGGATGTCCGTCTGTGCATTGGCCAGAAATTCCCTCTCAGTTTTGGTGTATGTTGTGTCATGTCCGAGACACAGATTGAAAAGGACATTTCAGGACCATCAGGAATCTGATCAGGAATGTGCTTCGAAACCTGCAGAGGGGAAGTTGCCTATTATAGGAGACTGGTCATAAGCTGTTGGTGTGCTGTGGGAAAAGAGTCCTTAAGAGTCACTGGTCTTAAAAACACAAAACTGAAAAGCTAAAAAACAAACAAAAACACAGTTCTTCAGATTTCAGCGGAAGTATCAGGGCTGAAAAATAGCGTCTGGTCTTAGACCCTTAAAGAGAACAGTAACCTGTGTGAGGGGGTGGGGGTGCTCTCTGGGGGAGGGGCAGAGCCCTGGCTGTGCCCAGCTCCAATAAAGCAGATTTATTTTTAGGATATAGAGCTTTTTTCTAGACTCTAAAGACTGAAAATTGTGCCTCATGGTCTGTGAAAAGGGATCAGGAACCAAGTTACGTTTTGCTCTGTGGGCTGTGGTCTCTCATTTCTGGTTGTTTTTCATGCATTTATTTTGCAGTTTATTATTGTACTTTTACCATGTAGTGGACACGTGCTCTCAAGGAGCTTACAGTCTATTGGCAGGAACAGAAAATAAGTAAATAAAAATTTGAAATTGTGACAAATGCAATAAAGGAAATAAGGAATAGTGATAGAGAATGTGTGTGTGTGTGTGGGGGGGGGTGATGGTGTGTTGCAGGAAGATGCATTTTCTTATATTAGGTGGTGAAGGAAGACCTCTCTCTGAGGAGCAAAAACTCGGCCAAGACTAGAAGGATGAGAATGAGCTATCCAGGTGGAAAGTAGGGAGAGAAGGTGGTCTGGGTATAGCCACAGGTTTTGCTAGAGACCCAGAGGGAAAGGGAGCTGAGCCATCTGCCTTCACATAGAAGCTTTCACTTCGTACCTATTAGAAGCAGAAGTTTTCTGATTCCTAATACAAAATAGATCATGAATAAAATTCAAATCACGATTAAAAATTAAACAACATGATGAACAACATGGTAAACATATTCCTTATTCACCTAAGTCTTAATGATCAAATTTGGGGGCACTCTGAGGCACAGTTTGGAATTTCAGAATATTGCTGCTGTGGACTTCTTCCATATTGACATTTTTGCTCTGAGAGAGTCAAGAAATGTCTCTCCCTTCCCTCCTTGTTGCTCCTCACCAATACTGCCCAAGGGTGGATCAGTAAGAAAACCTTTCTCATATCGGAATCAATTTTGTTCAGTAAAAGCTTTTTATATGAAGTCTGGCAAGTGTACATTTTAATGCTTCTGTTCTACTTAAGAAACCAAATTTTTGTCAAACTTGAACTCAGCTGGAAAGTTGAGTAGATTTTATAATTTTTGCTATACCAATAGATTTCAGTCTTTCTGTAGGCCTTTAATTTAAAATTAAATAAAAAGGATAGATGGAGTCATTTTATGAAAACCTTAGAGTAATCAGAGACTCTACATACTGATGGAAAGACTTTGGACAGCTGATCTGACAGTGTAGCTGGCGGGGGGGCGGAGAGAGAAGGTGTGTGGGCTAGAAACTCTTTTTTTTTTTTTTTTAAGATTTTATTTATTTATTTCAGAGAGAGAAGCAGACTCCCCAGTGAGCAGGGAGCCCGATGTGGAACGCGATCCTGAGACTCCAGGATCATGACCTGAGCCGAAAGCACCTGCCTAACCAACTAAGCCACCAAGGCACCCCAGAAACTCTTGAAGGACCTTATAGTCTGGTGCTTTGAGGATTCTCTATTTTGGGCATGTTTGTGGAACTGTTTAAGGAACCTTGTGTTTACTTTTTAAAGATGATAGCCATTTCTTAGGAATAGCTAAATGTTGAGTGAACTTACTAGTTGAGGGCTTTTCTGAACTCTCTATCTTTTACAAAAGGGTAACTTCTACTCAGTTGTCTGAGCTTCTCTTGTGTCTGTGGTTTCTTAAAAATAACGAGCCTAAAATAATTAATATGCCAAGCATATTTTGGGGTGTCAGAATTTGCTTCCCAATACCCACGTTCCAGATGTGAAATGTTTTATGTCCAAAACGATCGAAGAAATGACCATCTAAAATGAAGGTTAGGGTCACCTGGGTGGCTCAGTTGTTAAGTGTCTGCCTTTGGCTTAGGTCATGATCTCGGGGTCCTGGGATCAAGCCCCGCATTGGGCTCCCTGCTCAGCGGGAAGCCTGCTTCTCCTTCTTGCACTCCCCCTGCTTGTGCTCCCTCTCTTGCTGTCTCTCTCTCTCTCTCTCTGTCAAATAAATAAATAAAACCTTAAAAAAAAATAAAATGAAGGTTAATTAAAGAAACTCAGATGTCCCTTGACACTTAGAAACACAAATGATTAGGTAAGGTGAACTCACCAGCAGCTTGAAGGCGTGAAGGCAGCACTTGTAGGCCACCAGCCAGAGTTTGAGAAGGGCAGCTCTTTCTCTACACTTCAAAATGTTTAGCCAGCGTGGTCAAGGACTGTTGGCTGTTGAAGAAAAGGCATGTTATTTCCCTAAGTCTTTCTGTTAAAATCTGAATGATTCTAGGCTGAAATCCTTGCTTCTGTCTCTCCCTATGTATCTGTCTGTCTAGCCTTCTTTCTTTCTTTCTGTCCTTTTCCCTCTCTCTCCTGTTCTTGTCTGTTTGCATGTCTAACACTCATTTCTGTCTGTTGTTGGGTGTTCTTCCTTCCTCAACCAGAGTCCAGAGAGCCTCCTTCCCCCTCTCCCGTATCTTCTAAGTCATCAGTCAATGAGAAAGCTCCCTCTTGCCTCCACAAATGACCAGTCTTTGGAGAAAGCACCATTGATCCATCAAACATTCCCACCACCCCCATGCCTTTGCACAGCAAGGTGACCTAGCAGATCTGCCCCCGGTGCCTCTCTTTAGGCATTCTCTGCCTCCACTCTTCCTTCAGGATGCAGTAATGCACATAAATCCATGTTGAAAGGTGTTCATTTGAACAAGATGGGATCAGGAGGGAGACAAACCATAAGAGACTCTTAATCTCAGGAAACAAACTGAGGACTGCTGGAGGGGAAGGGAATAGGAGGGAGAGGGTGGCTGGGTGATGGACATTGGGGAGGGTATGTGCTATGGTGAGTGCTGTGAAGTGTGAAAGCCTGATGATTCACAGACCTGTACCCCTGGGACAAATAATACATTATATGTTAATTAAAAAAAAGAAAAAAGAAAGGTGTTCATTTGATTTGCAGAAGATGTGTTAACTCATAACAGGCCCTTATACTTATTTTCCATTGAGCCTTTGACATGTTGTCTTTGACAAGCCCTGGTCCTACACACAGCAACATTTGGATATGGCAATAGCATGGGATTTCCCTCTTTGGACTGTGAATGTTGGCCTCCTCTGCATACTTGGCATAATAAAGGGTGGTCTCACTGTGGGTATGGCCCTTTAAATGTGGGTTAAGGGGGCAAAGCTTTTGACATGTAACTATGGGCTTAGTACCTAATGGTGAGTATGTAGGTGGAGAAAGTGGCTACAAACTGTATATATTTTGCACATGAAAACCTCACTTCTAGAGTAAAACTGTGTACATTAGGTTGCAACTTGAAATTCCCAATATGTGACTATTTTTGACCTATAAAAATGGTGATTTCCTATGGCTCAACCTAGTAGTATTGAATGAATAGGGGAAATGAGCCTTGTTTAAAGGATTCTCTGATTTCTGTTTCATTAATGGGTTTATTCAAGACACACCCATGGAGCACATTTCTCATTCTAAGCATTTTGGTATGTGTTGCGGTTACAAAAAGAAATTGATCCGTCCCCTGCCCTCTATCCAAGAAAGCCACACTCAACTAACTCTCTTCCAGGTGTCAGAGGTTCTGAGGAAAGTCTCTTCTTGTCTGAGGGCACAGTGGGGTGACTGTCTCGGTTTGCCGCAGACTGTCCTGGTTTTAACTGAAAGCCCAGGAAAAATGGATCAGATTACTGTAGGGCATGAGGGCGGGGTTGTGGAATGGCAGTTATGGTTCTGTGTTTAGGACTGGAAATGAAGCCCACCCCTCCGACTGAGACAGAGTCAAGAAGCATATTAGCAAAATAAAGGCTCTGTGAAGTCTCAGCTGAGAGAACTGCTTATTTAATCAGGATTTCTCCAACTTATTTGACTTTGGAACTCTTTTTTGTATTTAACATCCTGTGAACCTCTTTGGGCTCTCCCCTCTTTGTCCTTTGGGGAAAAAATTGCATCATTCTCCTTCCTAAAGTGCACATTATTGCCTTATATTATTAGTCTTATCCATGATTTGGGCAACAATTAGTATTTAAATAGCCCATCACGAGGAAATGTAATAATAATGCAATCTTGGGATTAAAAGGTTTTTCAAAAGGGTTGCTAATGTGCTGTGGCGGGTCGTGAGGTACCGCGAGGCTATTTTTTTCTGGCTGACATGCACAGAGCCTGGCTGGCTGCTCACCTCTTTCTGCAAGTGGGTTTTTTTGCACTGAAGGCTGAACCAAGTTGTTATGGAAACAGAAACGGTCTCCCCTGCCTGAGAATGGTGCCTTACTAATAATTAGAGAGCATGGCTGAGCAAACTTTAGTGGAAATGATTAATCTTTGCAAAGCACAGGTAAGCCTAAAAGATTGAACAGGTGTTTTTTGGCCTTTGCACTTTACAGCCCTAGAAAATTTTAATTTGGAAATAGCCCAGCAAGTTCAGCCTTTGAGTTTTTCCTTCCTTCCAAAAGGAAAGCCGGTCTTTAATATTTTGGTAATTGGCTTTTAATATTAAACACTTTAAAGGCATCTCTTAAGCCTGTAGAGTTTTTCAGAAGGTTTTGTCACTTCCAGCTCGTGAAAATCAAGACCCCAACTCCTCTCGAGACCCGCTCAGTCCAACTATCATGGGGAGGTCCCAGAATTCGATTCTGTAATGAGCCCTCTAGTCGAATTTGATGCTTGCTTATGAAAGTTGTTTGCTCCAGGACCAGGCAAACTTTTCTATAAAGTAGAGAATAGCTTAGGCTTTGCAACTCTATCCTTGTAGCTTGAAATCAGCCATAAACAATACATAAGGAAACCGGCATGGCCGAGTTTCAGTACCACCTACATCAGACAGTGGCAGATTTGGACCTTGGCTGTCATTTATGGACCGTTGCTCCAGAATTTTCCAAGTGCTGTGCACTTAATGGGACTCCTGCTTTCAAAGGTGTTTGTGCTAGAAGTCAACCACTCGTCCAGATACCTGCTTCCTTTCTGGCTTGAAGACAGGCAAAAGGAGAATATGCCTTTGGTGGGGAGTGGTGGGGAGGAAATTGTAACGATTTGCTGGTCCATTGGGTTCTGATAACCACATTTGCTGACATGAGTTTTGGGGTGAGATAGGATTCTCCTTAACATTTATCTGGATTGTGGATAAGGTGATTCCCTGATTGGGGGGCTAGAATAGAAGGGAACAGGTGAACTTGGATCTGTTTTGAAGCAGAGCCTCGGGTTTTTCCTGAGGGAGGAGACAGAGGTTTGGTGTTAGTGGGGGCTGGTTTGAGAGGGACTGTTTCAACTTCTTGTTCTTGGCCCCACTCGCTGCTTCGGTCCCTTCTGTGGGAATTCCTGCTGTGTCTCTTGGACCTGGCCTTTGGAGCCAAGGCAAAGCTGCCCTCATTCTCAGAGTGATGCTGGACTTCAGGTAACATTGAACTCTTCTTTGAGAGTACACCTAAGGCCAGCGACCTATGTTTCCCTTACCCCTTTCAAGTGCCAGCTTGGCCTGCTCTGCGTTACATTTTCGCAGCTAAGTTTAAGAACTTAAAAGGCTTTCGATGTGAAAGGGGGCTCTGTTGGGTCAGTGTCCGTCCTGAGCACCAGGGAATGGACTCACCTTGCACACTTCCTTGTGTTGTGCGGGGCCGGGGGTTTGACTGTCCCAGCTGTGTCCATCCAGCCAGATTCTGAGCTCTCCTACTTCCCTTGTTCCAGGATTCTGTTTTCCCAAAGAGTTTGCTTTGTTTCAAGTTTTCTTTTTATGTGTTTAAGGAAGAAATTGCTCCTCTGGACCACAGCCATGAACGCACGGGCTAATATGGCTTTCAGAGCGTGTGTCTGTTCACATCCTCGAAGCCTCGCTTCTTTGTGCTGCTGCAATCCCTTGCTATTATCTTATTTTCTGATTTCTTTTGAAGGGGTAATGATGGTGGCCAATTTGTGCATTTTATGATTTTAATTCAGTTACGCTCACACTGCAGCTGGAAACATAATGGCACACACACCTGAGCCGTTCTCTTTGATTCAGCCTTAAAATGTGTCCCACATGATCCCAGTCTGTATATTATGGTGTCATTAGCTTGTGTCACTTTGCGATATCATTGTCATCGCGTGTTATCAAATACAGGAACATTTTCTTTTGGTATATTTGTACCCACTTCCAAAACAACTTTGCATTTATGTGTCACAAAGCGATTTGAAGACGTCTCTAGTTCATTGTTGCTTATTTTTTCAAAAGCCTTGGCTTTTATATATTTTTTAAATATGAAAATGTATGCTTTGCATCTGTTGTATGTCATTTTCTCTCTTGATTTTTTAGAAAAATGTCTTCTTTCCAATAGATTTTTACTTTCCATCCAGAAAACATTTACACAGTGCTTTCTATGGGCAACAAATGTTCCTCAAGTCATTGACACAAGACTTTTGCTTAACCTGTTTTTCCTAGAGGTTGTGCCTTCTCCTTTGGTTGGTGGCCTTTGGGGTGAGCATTTCTACAACCTGGTGAGGGCTTAGGAGGCTTGGAGTCAGCAGTCGGAAGGGTCTGGGTTTTCAGCGCAACCCTGATTCCCTGGCCAGGTGACCCGGAGCCTCAGGCCCCTTGTCTGTAATGGCAAAGGTGATAATACCTTTCTGGGAGGGTGTCATACTTCAAGCCTGTAAAATGTTAACTTACGCCTGCCAGGGAGTCAGTGCCCTAGAAGCGGGAACTGTTACCATGATAACGAGGAGAGGTGGATGAATCCTTTCTATCTGCTCCACAACCAGTTCCCTTCCCATCTCCCAAGGAAGAAATGCCATCTCTCTGAATATGCCAGTTCCTATGAGCCCTGCCTATTTTCAACCGGAATGCTGTGATTCCTTACATTTTCAGCTTGCAAATTCAGGTTCTTTCTCTGTGGCTCGCTATTTTGGGTATTGGACTCACAGTTATTTCACAAGAAGGATTTGGCAGGATGTGTTCAGTTTCCTCAGTTTCACTCCTTGTAACAGAAACGGTAGGTGCAATAGTCACATTTCATGGCCAGGTCATTCTAGGGCGAGGCTGGGCAGGGGGTTGGGGGTGGGGACAGGTTCAATCACGTCAATGATGGAGGCTCCTTGGGCCCTTTTATGGGATAGTTAGCTTTGAAATTTCCTGCTTTCGGAAGATAATGCTATCACTGCACTTCATTCTTCCCATTGTAAAGCTTCTGTAGTTTTTAGGAAACATCTTTACTTTGTTATGCAAACTGTGCAACATGGTAACAATGCCTTTACAAAGACGATGAAGGACCCAAGACCAAACCATGGGGTGGGCACGGCTGATCCTACTTCAGGCTCTTGTGATCCCTGCTGAGGTGGCCTTTTCTTAATTTCACCAGTTTCCTGAGGGCCTGGCTTCTTGCTTCTTGGTCCCAACATTTATCTTGAACCTCAAGAGTATGTTGCTGCTTGTGTAACTTACAGGCCATGTATGCTCTCAAGTTTCAGCTCTGTGAAAGTGGTGGAAAATTAGGTGAGAAGAATTTTTTTTAGAGGATTACCTTATTTAAAAATATTACCTTATTTCCGCTGATCTGTCATCTGTTTCCATGGAAATAGAATTAGGAGATAGTTTCTGACGATCGCTTTCAGGGCTGGCTTCTCATTCCCACTCCAGTTTCCATAGAGATGGAAGCAAACGGGTGAAGACAAGGTAGAAAAGATTCCATCAAGTGAGGAGCTGCCGTGGGACTATGGCCCGGACCTTCCTCTGGAGGTTCTGTGTGCTCAGTTGGGTCGTGAACTCTCTGTGATGCTGATATTTGCTGCAAGCTCAGGAAATACCCAGAAAATAGCCTTCACCCTAGCAGGAGAGGCTCTGATGTTTTCCACATTTCCTTTATCTTCTAGAAGCTTTAGAGACAGCTTTGCCTTTCCTGGATACTTATGATTGCCTCCTCCTTCTTCTTCTTCTTTTTTTTTTTAAAGTTTTTATTTATTTTTTTAATTTCTTTTCAGTGTTCCGGAATTCATTGTTTATGATACTATTGCCTTCTTTTTAGACTCGTCTCTAAAGCAGTTGAGATAATCGGGTATTACTTTCCTGGCAGTCTTGGTATCCCTGGTCTCCCAAGGCGGGCAGGAAGAGAGAAACCAGCTTTTGTCTGCCAGGAGTTCAGGCTCCTTGAGTCCACACCCGGGCAGAAGCTTTCAGATTTTCCGTTTGCTTTAGTGAAGCAGATACAGGAACAAAAAGGCAAGGTCGAGTAGCACTGTCACAAACTGCCTTTTGCTATTTCTGGGGGCTCTTCAGTTTCGGTTGTTTACCTGGGAATGATGAAATTACCGTTATGCTTTTGCTTAAATCCAGTTGGTCTTCACTTTGAACAGAACAGTTGGTCAGGAGCCCACTAATTGATACCATTAGCAGAAATTATCTGTCAAAAAAAAAATGACGTCTTTGAAGAAAACAGTTTTAAAATAAATAAGGATAAAATGGGATGTTTGAATGGGCTTCTCCTCTTCTGGATCTTGGGCTTTCAGCTCTGGGCTACAGAAGGGCAGGGTCTGGGACCTTAACCCATGAGGCTACTTAATGAAGGGTTGGTTTCCAGGATCTCTCGATTCTTCTGTTGGGAAGGCACTTTAGGTGCTGGCCTGGAAGTGTTTGCACAGCAAGCTCGTTTCCTAAACTTCTGCGTGGAGATTGGTTTGAGTTGGTGGCTGGTGGTACCTGCACTGTGTCCACCTGCATGGTCACCCCTTTTGGGGAGAGGAGGACAGAGAGCAATGGCTTGAAGTGCTCCCCTGGGAGGCTGTACACAGGTCATCCCTGGGAAGGCAGTGACAAACAGCCATGAATCTAGTGAGGATTAAACTGCTTGACCCAAAGCGGGAATGCTAACACGCGTCTTCTGTCAGCACCTCAGTAGCTGTGTGCACATGACTGAGGAGCAGAGAAACTGGCCTGAAGTCCAGGCCTTCAGGCAGCCTTGTTCTCTTCTTGCTCCCCAGGGAAGCTCCTTCTGTGGGAACGCTGCTGCTGCTCTTGGGGCGCATGTTCCCCGTTCTTCAACTTGGACCCAGGTTGATCTCGACTCTCCAGATTGCTCGTCCGAACGGTTTGGACCAAGTGTCCACTTCTCTGATGGCGGGGGAACCTCACCTTGGTGGAGTTTCGCTGAGGTCCTCCGGAGTTCTTCAGCTGGGTCTGCAGGTTGGGGCCCCTTTCAGACCAGGCCCATCTTTATCTGTGCCATGGATTTTCTTCACTTTCGTTTCTGAGAGTTTCTTTCTTTTCCTTTCCTTCCCATTCTATGTTTTAACTATTTTTTTCTTTTTTTTTGCCTTTTTGTTAAGACTTGATTAGGAAAGGAGAAGGAAAATCATTCATAAATATGGATGGAACGTGAAGAACAGCCTTAGCTTGGCAGAGTGACTGCGTTTCTGAGACGCTTGGCCAATAGTACTGGGAGCTGGGGAGAGTGTGGAGGCTCTCAGGTCCCAGGCTCTGGGGCTGTGCCTAGGTGTGTGTGTTGCACACTTGCTCTGGGCCAGGTGGGATACAGAGTGTGACCTCACTTAATGCCCAGGACCTTGAGTGAGCGTGCGACAAAGCCCTGTCCTGTGGGTGAATGAATGTTAGCATCTGCATTTCACAGTGACTAACGCTCCTGACTGGCGTGAGACCAGCTCTATAAACCCCTAAGCCACACAGTCCCTGAAATACGTGAGCTCACTTCTGAAGTGAGGGGCCCACCCAGGGCTCCTTCAGTCCAAGGAGGCCCCAGCTGCTCGTGTCCATAGCTGCTGCTCCCAGCCCCAGGCTCATTAGCAGCTCCCTGTGAAGCTATCGCCCTGTCTTCCTTCAGGACCCACGTCATGTGTTGCTTCCCCTTTGGTGTCTTCCAAGAACCATGTTTGACTCCTGCGTCAGCAGGCCCGTTGGCTCCCCTGCTGATGTCTTGGGGTCTGTGTGGTCAGTGAGTCTAGACCAGAGGGTATGCCCCGCACTAAGCCTGTACTTGTCTGTCCAGCCTCCTAGCCAGGGAGGTCCTTGAGGGCCAGGGTGGCATCTTCCGCCCCCACATCCAGCAGGTGCTCAGGAAATGTTTGTGGAAGGAAGGGACCCTGTAGGTGTTAACTCTGAGTAGATTCTGTGAGCTAGCATGCCATCTGGTTGACCGCATAGTGATGTATAACAGCGGTTTCCTACAGCCCCTGCCCCTTCCACATATAGCTGGAGTGGTCCCTCTTCTCTGTGACCAGTGGATGGTTCCAGCCTGAGTGGAAACAGCAGAACAGCTGACACAATATTCACCCTTCACTTACTGTGTAAAAGGGTTTGATTGTAGGGTCATTAATCAAGCTGTCAGGTAGAACATGAAGGTCTTATTTATTCTATAAGGGGGTACTTTATAAAGAAATTGAGCTGTAGTGATGAATAGGTATTGGACACCAATTATGTTGCTGCTATTAATCAAGATATTCATATTTAGCAGTAACAGCTACCGTGAGGGGTTGTAAAAGTAAATAAATGTCCCCAAGGATGAATTATACCATTTAATGATTAACATTCTATTAAGGACACTGGCTGTTTACAATTAGACTTTTAAAAAAGTAATAACTCTGCATTTAAACAATAGTTATGGTTGGGCATACCGACAGAAGGAGACATGGCTAATTACTTTCAGTTAATTATAAATAAATTATTGGATTTAAAACGGACACTCCTGTGAAAATCTGTCCTAGAAAGTCATGTGACTTCCCTCAGTGTCACAGCTGATGGCCAGGGTCAAGATTGGAACCCATCACCTCTAATTCATAATGTTTTTTAAGTGCTTTGCCATAAACGGCTGTATTTACTTTGTAAGCAATTCTTGGGAGCTGGCCCGAATTTCACATGTGTTTTATTGAGGAGGAAATGGGTTGTCTGTGGACACGGGGCTGGAGTTGATCCTTCTGTCCTTGTGTTCTGGTGCCAGGTGCCCCTCGGGGCATGAGTGGAGAGGAAACCGTGGATGTCCTGGGCACAGAGTCTGGCACATAGTAAACCATCAGAACGTATGAGCTGCTTTTTTAAATGATGTTTTTAGTGGTTTGAAGCAAATATCTAAATTTGGAAGCTGGTTTTGATACCTCGAATAATCCGGCGGGCTTGAAATGGTTGATAAATAAACCCTTCTGGAAATGTGTTTAGAGGCAACAATATTTATCAAACGTAGGCTTTATTTTGCCCCAAAACTGAAGTTATAAAGTAATTTTAGTGCAAATACTTTCTATGGCAGGAACTGATGAAAAATGAGGGTGTTTTGGGTAAGCCACTTAGCAGTACAACTTTCTCCAGCAGTCACTGGAGGAGAGCTCATCAGCATTCAATAAACCCGTCAGCCTGGAAGAGTCTATTTGCTTTAAATGAGATTTTGCTTGATTGCTATTTTTATTTTGAAAATCCAATTTTAGCTTTTTTGTTTCACATAATAATGAGTTTTTTGATAAATATTGTCACCCTTTATTATTAGTGTAAAGGAGAGGTAACAAACAGCTTTCTGCAATGAGACCGTGTGATAAATAAAATCAGAAGCTGAGAGTCCGCTTGTCCCTGGCATAAGTAAATACATTCCTTCTTAATGGACAGAGGGGAAGAGCGTGCTAGTGTAACTCGGGAGAAATTTGATGCTGCCTTGGAAAATCCAGAGGCTGAAGTCTGCAGTGAATGGTCCTACCTTATTTGATTTAGAGTGACTAAATTAGATAACTTTCACAATTAATTCTGCTTGGGTTTCTGGTTACTATGGCTGAGTGCTCTTCGCATGCTGGTGGTGCTTACCCAGGAAGTGGGCCCTTGGCGATCCCATCCTCACTGTAGGTTTCCTTTGGGATGGCAGAGACTGCTTATCGTAGCACAGGACAGAAAATAAATCCTGGAAGCCCCATGGAGCTCAAGTGACAATTCGAAAATAACAATCAGAGCAGTGAATAGAGGCTGAGACACAAATTCAGTTAGCAGAGGAGCTAATCTGTCGGGCATTGGTTGGAAAGCCTATTTCTGAGTTTATTTCACAGCCCATTATGACAACAGTTCTTTAAATCACAATCCATCTCCATTTAAAAAAAATAATCTACATGTCATTATGGGAAATAATCAGAGATGAAGCTTCCCTATTCTTTTCCCCCCTGAAGTTGACCTTGTCCTCCCAAAGAACATTTTTGCACTGCAAAATGTAATTTACTTATACCCGATGAAACTGGCATAAAAACCACCACAGTTACCGGGGAGCAAGAAAGTGAAATTGGGCTTTGGAGAATCGGAGATTAAAAAACGAATTATTTTTTGCCGTTCAGAAAATAAATATACCAGAAGAAAAGCAGGGAAACTCCACCTTTCCATAGTAGTTCGTACCCATTTCTGGGTCATAGCGCGGTGTACGTTGAGGGTGATGGGTAGTCCTGAAGCTTTTGGTGGTCTCCCTCCTGGCTCAGCTGTGGGGACCCTGGATCCCAGGAAGGAGAGGCAGCTGATAAGGGTCACATGGCTGCTATGGGAGCGGGGCTGGATCTGCACACTGGTTCCGGTACACGAGGCTCTTTGCTAAGATACCCTTTGCCTCGCTAGAGATTTCTTTTGAGGAAACCTGTAGGGTTTTTTGTTGTTGTTGTTGTTTGTTTGTCTTTTTATACCTTGGTGCATTGTGTTCTCTGTTTCTAGGTTCACATTTACCTGAGTTTAACAGGAGCCACAAAATAAGAAACTCTTCAGCAAAGACTTCCAGCAGTGACTGATGGAAGCACTTCTCTTGTCTTGGACTGACTTCCTTTCAGTTCAGGGAATGTGGAAATGCCTCGACTGTAGTCATGTGCTTTTCTCAGGTCATCTGTCCCTGTGCATTTGTGATGGTCGTAGATGAGACTCCTCTGTCAGAGGTCAAGTTCAAAGGGGGCGTAGTTGTGAGCACAAGAACACGTAGTTGTCAATCTCTGAGTGCAGGACACAAGTATGCTTACAGAGCTAGGGGATCAGAGGTTCTGGCTAGTTGGGAAAAGCCAGAGCCCAAAAAGAGTCGGTCTGAACATTTTCCACACGCAACAGACCCTTGAGGGCAGATGCTAGGGTCTTGGTGTTTGCCCCATCCCCAGAGTGTGCTAGGCATTCATTCCTTATCTGAGTGGATACCATCCCCCCCTGTGATTACTTACCATGTACCAGGCTCTGTGCTAAAGCCTTATGGTTCCCCTCCCCTTCTCCAATTTCAGAGGCATAGACACAAGGTCTAAGAGTCTGTGTCACCAGCCTCGAGTCTGTATGTCTGGATTCCAGCCTGCATGGTGCCCCGCATCAGGAATAGGAGAACAGGGCATTTGTGCCCCCTAGCACAGTTCTCTCCCCTCGCAGCCTTATTTTCCCCTGGCTTTCATAGTCGATTTCTCCGTGAAATGAGCCAGCCCCTGTGGAGGCTCTTTATGGTTTATACAGGTTATTGTTACACCAGATGGAATTGAACCCGTTTTGGGAGACGAGCGCCTCTCCTAACCGTGTTTCATGTTCTCATCCCTTCTTGGCTCGCATTTCTGTTTTTCCTTTGATTGAGGGTAGTGAATGTGGGCGAAAACGGAGAGAGGTTTTCTCTGGAACTGGGATTCCGGAGTTTTCCAGAGCTAATAGCGGCATGCTGCAGTGTTTGTTTCTGTCGGCAAGATTCTGTGCGAGGTGAGAATCCCAGCCGTTACCACCGGTTCCATTCAATGAGGAGGATGAGTTCTCAGGTGCCGTGACTTAGGCGGAGAAGCACTCGGTGGAAACCATTCATCTGTTCACTGGGCATCGTATTATTAATACGCTGAGGGCCTGACCCAGAGGGCCCAATGCCTTGCATGTAGGAGGGTTTTGTTTGTTTTGTTTCCATTTTTATTTCTGGTAGGTTCTATTCATAAATGTTGGAATTCTGTTCACAGGGCAGTAATGAGCCCATTGGTTTGAGAGGTGAAGTAATGGAAAAACCTGTTTCAGTACTACAAAGTTGTGATTCTTATACTTTTTAGGTTAGTTTTTCCAAATGGCTCACTGAGTCCAGAGGTTTCCAAGCTATGTTTTGTCCTGAACATGGGCTTTTTTGGATACAAAAATAAATATGTTAGAATTAAATGGCTTTCTTGGGGCGCCTGGGTGGCTCAGTGGGTTGAGGCCTCTGCCTTCGGCTCGGGTCATGGTCTCAGGGTCCTGGGATCGAGCCCCACATTGGGCTCTCTGCTCAGCAGGAAGCCTGCTTCCTCCTATCTCTCTGCCTGCCTCTCTGCCTGCCTCTCTGCCTACTTGTGATCTCTCTCTCTCTCTGTTAAATAAATAAATAAAATCTTAAAAAAAAAAAGAATTAAATGGCTTTCTTGCAAAAGAGAGAGGATCTTCACAAAAGGAGTCTTGTGTGTGTGTGTGTGTGTGTGTGTGTGTGTGTGTGAGAGACTCTTGTATAATTTATTTAAAAATATTTTTAGGAAAAAGGAGCTTTTGAAAGATAACTTTGGGAAATTCTACTTTCTCAGTTTTTTTCTTGGCAATTGTGCATTTGCATATTAAAGGCTCTGAAAAGTCCTGAGGAAAGAAACCTGTTTAATTTTGTCTCCTGGCATTTTCCAACCTTATTTACCACCCCAAATTTTAATTTGTCTGAAGCACACCTCTAGAAATGGGCTTTTAAATACTTAGAAGTCAGTCACACAACATCTAAAGGTTAAATTGTATTTATTTGCAAGCTTTTTAGTCTATGGATTCAAAACCAGGTCCTTTACATTAGGGATCCACAAATTTTCTCTTTAAAGGTCCAAATTTTAAGTATCTTGGACTTTGTAGGCTGTGAGGCCTCTGTTGCAATTCTGCCATTATAGTGTGAAAACACAGAGACAGTACATACATGAATGGACATAGTTGTATTCCAATAAAACTTTATTTATAAAAACACAGGTGGCAGCCTGGATTTGGCCTGTTGGTCACAGTTTGCCCATCCATGGTAGATCCCTGATCTCCGATTACTTTATTGCACATTCTGTGCTGTCCCTCTGGCTGTAAAGCATGCCTTGATTCAATAGCTCCTACTCAGTCTCCCTCCTAGAAGCCTTCTTGGAGTCCCAGGACAGCTTGAGACCTGTCCTCCATGGCCTCCTCTATCATAGCCCTAAGGAATGTGCTGTCATCACTCATTTCCTTCCCTCCTGTCTCTGGCCCAACTGCCAGCTCTTGGGGCAAAGACCTTTTTACTAGTGTGTATCTTCAGCTCAGACAATGAGGACAGTGTATCAGGCACACTGCAGGAGCTCCCCGGGAGCTTATTGGATAAATATGGTGTTGTGATAACTCGATACAGCGTTTTGTTTGGGGGAACTCTTAGGGTTCATCGTAAGTACAGCAGGAGGAAATGCTCTTTCCAAACAAAAATTTCAAGTTTCCTCAGGACATGGATCATTTGAACGAAGCTGGGGATGAATTTCACATCCTCCCAGGATATAAGCTTCTCAAGCAAAGAAAGGAAGAAATGAGGCTCCTGTGCACTGTGGTAAATTATGCATGTGGAACAGAAAAGCTGAGTGAAAATGATAATTTAGGGGGCAATGGGGAAGTATTTGAAAGATCTGAAGGCGTATTTTTCTCCTTCTTTCTCCATGTATTAGAGATTAAGTGATATAGACCTTTTTCTCTTTTCACCCAGGCCTTTAAAATATTTTTTTCTGGTAATTTCTCTTCATATTACATGACTGCTCTAATTACATCTCTAGTTTTAAGATAATAGAACTGCATTTTTAATGTGCTCTCTGCTGTATCTGGATTTATGATATCTCTCCTTCCTTACGCCTTCTGGAAAAAAATTTAACTGAGTTAATATTAAAATAAAGTAGGTGAATCAAAAGGGAATGAGCCTTTAAAAATCTCAGATCCAGCCCAAGTGCTCATTCAATGACTGTCCTCTCCATCTCTGAAATCATGATAGCCTCACTCTCACCTGCCTCCTTGATGAGAAGCTCTACTGACTTCTAGGCATGGTTGTGATCCTGAGCTAGCCTGGTGAGGGGGGAAAAGAAAGGCTGGCCTGACATTCCCTAGAGTCTAAAGTGCCTTCATCTAGAAAAGATATCATGGCTGTCCCAGAGTCCACTGGTGGGAATCCAATAATCTCTCAGCAGTTTGGCCCCATTTTGCTGCTGTCCCTAGGAACACTGTAGGGTATAGTGACTTTTCACATTCTGGCGAGCTGGGCGGGTCCTATCTTGATGCCATTGCTGATGAATAGGGTGACCTTGGGAGAGTCATTTGACATCTTGGCCTTCAGCCCCCAGATGACTCCATCTGTGTCTACAGTGATTGATTGCCCTTCTTGGTTGTTTTCGTTTCTTTTTTTTTTTTTTTTAAGATTTTATTTATTTATTTGTCAGAGAGAGAGCGAGAGAGCGAGCACAGACAGAGTGGCAGGCAGAGGCAGAGGGAGAAGCAGGCTCCCTGCCGAGCAAGGAGCCTGATGTGGGACTTGATCTCAGGACACTGGGATCAGTTTTCGATGTTAGCAAATAAAACTCCATGTGCCCAGTTAAATATTAAATACCATCATGTCTGTGTCTCACTTTGATCTTATAGGAGCTAGGTAGAAGGAAACTACAGAGATTTTAAAGCCTTGACAATTGAAATAATTGGATACCATTTTGTGTTCTTATAAGTCCTTTCTTCAAGGAGCTAATATTGGAATAAAGGAAGTAGACATACAAACTCAGAACTTCAGGGCTAGGGGATAACAGTGTACAAATCATTGTGGGGGTGTGGAGGAAGGCATCACTGGAAATGGCAACCAGGCAGTCAGGAAGGGCTTCCCAGGTGAGGTCACGATGGACTTGGGTGTTTAAGGATGACCTGATGTTCACTGTATAGAGGAGCAGGGTACCAGACATTCCTCACAAAGAAAGTAGAACTCCCAAATAACTGTAAGGTCCACAGATACAGCATCAGGGTCGTAATGGGGCGGGGGGAATTGTGCTTTCCCAATCGGCCATTTAGAAGAACATTTATAGCTATGGAGCATATGTCCTGAGAACTCATTATGTAGATTGCTAAACATAGGTCATGGTTATGCTTGTTCCATTTTTTTTTCATTGTTACACCCACTTTTATCAAGTGTAAAAGATGAACTAAGAAAAACTGGGGGTAGCTGCTGAGGATGTGCAGGAATTACCCTGAAGGGACAAGGCTGCCCGGTGACGGTTCAGCACCGGGGACAGCGACACACAGCCCAGCTGGATGTAAAGCCTCTGTTGATATACCATGGGTGTTGAATGCAAGAATGGCATTCTTTGCCAAGAGTCTGTGTTTACCATGTGCTCAGGACTGTACTCAAGCCACTTTTGACCATCCGTCATAGGTTAGGATGTGATAACCCTCTGATGGAGGCCAAGTATCTCAGTCTACATTGCTTTGGTAAGACTGCTTGGAGTTAGAATCAGACCATAAGGGTTCTCCTGCTCCTGAAACAAATGAAAGGTCATACTTGCTGTTTTCTGCCAGACAGTAGTCCCACGATAATACTTTTACTCTCAATTCCCTTTTTTATGAGGAATTTCTATTCCTTTTCCAGGTCATAGATAATGGACAGATCCCAAATTTCCAAAATGGCTAGTTTCTCTGTTTATCAGTTGAGTGACATTAGTAGAGATATTAACTGCCAAAATGTGTGGAGTGTCACTCATTTAGTTCTTGGCAGGCTACTCTGATGTCATTTGTGGTGTTTGTCCCCCCAACAACTTAAGATAATGGATTTGGCCTTTTACTGACTTTGATAGGTCAATAGAATTTTCTCCACCCTTCCCTCAATACGTCTAGCCTCAGCCAGAAGTGAAACCAAGGTGTCTGAGCCTTTGGCATGCCTCTGCATATTTTATTGGAAACCGTAGCTAATGGAACCCCTTTACATTTACTTTGGAAATGAGGACTCAAACTTCTTGAAAGAATCCTTAGATTTTATGATCAAAAACTTTGATTTTTCCATTCCACCTGGCCAGGTTGTCAACTGGGAAGCTTTTGGATAAGGACTGGCTTCCCTGAAGAGACCCAGTGGAAAGTTATATTTGTATAATCATAGCTAAAAGGATTAAAAAGAGGCTTTCCTTCAAACCAGCCTGCTGATCCCATGTGTGGTATCTCTAGTCCGAAAGGGTTTGTGCCTTTAAGATACAATTTCATATGAATATTTCAAAACAAACATGAGTGAATTGCACTCATGGACTTTTACAGTTTGGTGTGATTAGGGACAGCTTCACGAATGTGTGTCCTGTGCAGTCACACAGAGCCCCACACTGAGAAGGGCCCACCTTTGCTTTAATACTCTACTGCCACCTTCTTGAAATTCTTCATCACTTTTGAATAAGGGGCCCTACATTTTCATTTCACATGCAGTTCCATAAATTATGAAGTCAGTCCTGGGCATAATCTAGTGAGGAAAGAGAATAACAACTAGAGTACCAGGACCTTGTAGAGACTTGATGAGTTCTGAGTCCATAGAGGTACAAGGGATTTTAATAGATGTTCTATCGATAATAAAGATTACATAACTGTTCTCTGTGATAGATAGCTTTAGCATAAGGCCAGGGAAGGGTAGAACCAGATTTGAACACAAAGGCAGTCAGTGGTCTGGGAATCTCCAACTGGCCTTATTCCTCACTCCCCCATGCCTCCAACCATCTTTTGAGATCTAGAGCCCAGGAGGTGACAAGGAGGAGGGGTCCTCGCACTCCCAGGGAGCACTCACTAGACCAACGTGCCGTATGAGGTGGGATGAGGGCTACTGCTTACCCAGCTTTAGGAGGAAATTGTGCGGGGCTGTGAGAGTTGGAGGAGGCCTGCTGGAAGCCCTTCCCACCCCACTGAGCGTGAAGCAAAGGCAGGAAAGCCAGACGCCCAATCTCAGCAGCTGGGTTCCACGGGCAGGCCTGTCTTCCCTATTAGCTGAATTCAAGCCCTCTGCACCTTCACCTTAGAAGCTTTGCAAAGGGAACTTTTTATTCTTGTGTCATGAAGGCTAAAGCACACACATAATTTTCTACTTCTCAGTCTTTACGTATAGCAATCCATCCTCATAAATTCTGGAGGTAGGTTATTATAAAGTGTTAGCGGCAGGTAAAGGACAAGTGTTTCTGAAAATCCTCTTCCCTGTAGAGAAGGCAGAGAGGTAAGGGGCGGATACAAGGCTTAGGACCTCCTGCCAGTGCTTCGAAGGCTGTGTTCTAGGTGAGTGATGCCTCTCTCAGCCCTGCCACCGGCGCCCGTGCCACTTTCCTCCTTCCTGAAATCTAGAGATTTAAAACCTCAAATCCTTATAACTTTGATTTTAGCTCCAAGCTTAAATCTCAAGCCTGTCACCCTCAGAGATCCTGTATATAGAAAGCTTTGAATGTGGACCTCAAAGGGGTCCTCCTGGTGTGTTTTCTCATCTTTTTCACAATGACGCCACTGGCAGTAAAAGCCATCGTGCTTCCAGGGAAAGCAAATTTCTTTCTTCCTGCTCTCCCTGTAAGGTCATATAGGATTATAAGTAAAATGTTCTAGCAACATTTTCCCAGCATCTCTTGTGACACCAGAGGTGTTACGGTCCAGCAGACAGGATACAGGGTTAGAATCTGTAGAGCTGCGTTCGAATTCCAACGCTGCCATGTGGTAGTCATACGATCTTGAACACAACATTGAACCTCTTTGAGCCTCAGTTTTTCTCATCTGTAAAATGGGGACCACTGTCTCGAATAAAATGACAGAAAGCCCTTCAAGGACTGTCAGTGGGACCAAGGCAAATACTATCAGAACCTGGTGTGGTGTGTGGTGTCTGGTATGGATTGCTTGACCAAGGTTCGTGGGAGCTGAAGGAAAGGTTCCCTTCGTTGAGTTGGATTTGTCTCAGTTACAGTGAACCCACTCAGAGGCAGCTGTGGAGAACTCCCGTGGAGTTCACATCCTGCTTTGGGGAAATGGAGGATAGCCCCAAAGCTTCGACACAGCAGCCATTCCCCTCCCCTGAATGACAAGCAGAACTCAAGCAGCTTCAAAAAGCTGGGTTAGGGGACAAACATGTAATCTTCAATGTCTTTTTGTAATGAGAGACCACATCAGATTAATGATTTTAAAATGAGGATTGTTCTGCCTTCTGGCCATATTTAATGTTCTAACCCTTTGTTTTTTTAAACATCATCAGCAATGATATTATCATAATATTACTTCGCTTAGTATTTTTGGTTTTATAATCATGCTGAACCATCCAAACCGCTAAATGGACTTCGAATCTGGTATCCAGGGAGCTCCTTGGAAAGAGATGGGCTGTTTTTTTGTCTGTGTTTTCACATTGAACTGACCGAGTACGTGGAACTGGGTGACATGTTCTCTGCCCGTGTGTGTGTGTGTGTGTGTGTGTGTCTGTGTGTGTGTGTGTGTCTGTGTGTGTGTGTGTGTTTAGTCCTACTCTGGACAGTTTGATTTTAAAGAGCTAGGCTTGGGACAAGTTACATAATTTCTCTGGGCTTTTGTTTTCTGATATTTGGGGATAATGATGGATAAATGACACTGGCCTCCATAGGGCTGTGGCGGAAAGGAAGAGAGAATGTAGGTAGAACGCAGAGCCAGGGGCAAGGAAGTTCTCTGTAAACATGAGCTGCTGCTCTTGCCAATATTCTCATACAAGGATACCTCCTCTGCTGTTTCTGCCCTGAATTTGGAAGTGGAAGGTTCTGGGATACATTGACATTGAGGGGCTTTGTCTGGAGGAAATTTGGGTTTATTGGGGACGTGACAGCTGCCTTCGAGTGCATTCATGTTCTCCCTGCAACTTGTCTTTAGAGTTGTATGCCATCGATGATGATAAAACCTGGTATGCAGTGTTTTTTGTTTTTGTTTTTTGCTGTTGTTGTCTTTAAATTCCCTGTCAGTTAGGAGTGCCAAGTGATTCAAGAGTGGGTGGCCCTTCATCCCCCCACTTCCGGAAAGTTCTTTTAGAGATTGCTTGGGGGTGGAGAGGAAGACTTCTCTTTTTAACATAAATGATGTGTTCTGACAAAAATATATCCCCGTGGTGAGTTTATGCTAGTGGGAAATGCTTACTGTTACAAACAGTGGTTATTTTTTCTTCTGCAGAGAGGACTTGACACTTGTTTCCCCCATGCAACCTGTGGGTGACGAGTTCTGACTGGGGCAGGGCGAGTGTGATCTGTACACACATCTCTGGTAAAATCATGGAAACCACAGCTATGCCCAAACAGACTCCTGAGACCTAAAGGAGTGTTCAGGAGCCCACTGTGAACACATGCTTCAGAATGTCAGGGTCTCAGGTCCCAGCACTGCCTCTACTGTGGGGTCTTTGGTTATGTGGCCATGGGGAAGTTACTGCCTTTCTGTACCCTGTCTTCCTCTTATCTGAGCTAGGAGAAGGGTATCTACCTTACTGGGATGTTGAGCGCTTGGGGTCTGACCCACAGTCAGCTAACAATATGTAGGAACTATCACTAAATTCACAACTGAGAAGCAGAGACCTGATGGTGGGAATATCTCCCAGTTGCCTAAGCTAGAAACCCAAACCCAGTTTTCTTTCCCGGATCTCTTCTACTTCATCTTTTCAACGTTTTGTCTGGAATATTTCTCCTGGCTGTTTACCACATGGAGGGACCCTTACCAGTTGAGTCGAGCTGTCTCCTGCCCAGCCTCCCTGTCTCTGGTTGTGCCACCTCTGACCCATTTACCATATGACCACCAGGTTGCTCTGCCAGCAAAGCACACCTGACCTGGTCACTTACAGCCAGCTGTTGTTGAACCTCACAGGACTTCAGAATCAGTTGGGGGAAGTCACCTAATCCACATGTTCTGGGGCGTCCCCCACCGCAGACTTCTAGTTCAGCACATCTGGGTTAGGCTGTCCATGTGCTGTCCCCGGTGGTTCTGATGCATGAAATCTGGGCTGGAACACTGACCCATGAGGACCAAGTCCAGGGTCCTAAACGCACTTCCTCAGCCTGGTTTATTTCTGTCCACATGCCTTTGCTAGGCCATCTACTCTGTTCCTT
Source organism: Mellivora capensis (assembly GCA_004024625.1). Lineage (NCBI taxonomy): Eukaryota > Metazoa > Chordata > Mammalia > Carnivora > Mustelidae > Mellivora > Mellivora capensis. Next base: position 52,886 of record PISX010002089.1, read on the forward strand.
GCCTCTGCTTCCCTTTCCGTCTGGCTTCTGTGTTTTAAGATTCAGCTCTGAGAGAGACTGACACAGAGATGCAATGACAGAGATACTCATGGTAGCTAGTATTTGTGGAAGCCTCGTCGTATGCTGGTGGAAGCTTTTACAAGTAGTAAGCCGTTTGGTCCTCACAGCCCTCTGAGCTCCACGCAGTTCTTGTCCCCACTTCCACAGATGTCAGAAGTGATGTGTCCAAAGGTTGGGTAACGAGCAAGGAAGGAGCCCAGGCAGTCCAGCTCTTAGCCAGGGGGGTGGTGGAGGCACCTTCTGTTGGCCAACTCTGTAGCCCTGGCTCAGCAGGTCAGCCCTGTTTCTGGAGACATTGTCCCCTGTCCCTCATGACTAGTGGATAGTCGGCTGGATGTTCGTGCAGGTGAAAAACCTGATCATAATCGAATTTGAGCCTCGAATCTAAACACACTTTTTTTTTTTTAAGGTTTTATTTATTTATTTGACAGGGAGATCACAAGTAGGCAGAGAGGCAGGCAGAGAGAGAGGGAGAAGCAGGCTCCCTGCTGAGCAGAGAGCCCAACGCGGGGCTCGATCCCAGGACCCTGAGATCACGACCCAAGTCGAAGGCAGAGGCTTAACCCACTGAGCCACCCAGGCACCCCTAAACACACTTTTTTTAAAGATGTTTTTTGGCTTTCCTACACACGGAGTTTTCCTGGAGCATGAACACCGTGAATCATCAGTAGCTCTTTGTGTTTTGGGGCAGTCACATCTCCGGGGGCAGTATTAATAGCCATAAAGACACATCCGTGTCCACCTGCACAGGGAGCAGTTGCATTTTTGGTGATTCCGAGTCGAGATACAAGCATCTGATTGTTTACGTTTTTTAGTGTGGCTGTGCCTAAGTGTTTACCTACCAAAATACATAGTACTTTACCATAAAACCACTTGCCTTTGATTCTCTGTTATGTGACAGGTCAGGAATATTACCAATTAAAAAAAAATATGTTGATATTATCTGAATTTCATTTCAGGATAGTAAAGGAGGCATTCCCAAGTGGTGATTTAAAAAGGGGGGCTTTCGTTTTATCAGATTAAGAATGTATAATCTGGCCTCTGAAGGGATGGGTGGACAATGAGTTCCCAGGACAGACACCTGGACACTTACAGGGTAGATCCTTACAGGAGAGTTGTTAAAATACAACTCCAGGGATGCCTGGGTGGCTCAGTGGGTTAAGCCTTCGGCTCAGGCTGTGATCCCAGGGTCCTGGGATTGAGTCCCGCATCGGGCTCCTTGTCCAGCAGGGAGCCTGCTTCTCTCTCTGCCTCTTGCCTGCCACTCTGCCTGCTTGTGCTCTCTCTCTGACAAATAAATAAATAAAATAAAATACAACTCCAGTCTAGAACGCCTTTGCTAGACCTCAGCTTGCCTCCTGCCTACACATCATTGCCCTCCCAGTTCTTTTTGAGATGTTAATTTGTTGCTCTGAAAATTATCTTGTCACTGACAAACCGAATCTGGAAGAATCAGCTCTTCTTATACAGCGGTTCCTATGGCGTCTGCAGGGCTTTGTCAGTTGGCGAGTTATGAATATTTATGTCTTGGAAAAAATTCCTCATTTAAATTGCATTTTCAGTAATTTCCCACTTAATTTGCCACAGAAAATAATGACATTTCCAGCCTCTGCCCAGGTGAATGTCTTCAGAGATGGCTGTTTTTGCATGTGGGATCAAGGGGTCTCGGGATTTACTGAATTCCAAACCCGGATGGGGGGGCTGCTGCCTTGTGGTTGTGTCCGTGGAATAATGCAAGTGCCCGATACATTATCGATGGGAGAGAAATGCCAGGCGTGATTATGGTAAATTAGACCTTTTGCATTATTTATGAGATCCACAGTAAAACGTGTTTCACTTTTCCCCATTAATGTTTATATAAAACCTGTTGTGGGACTTATTAGTAAACAATTTTAAAATTTATTATACAAAGGGCCAAGTCTGAAAGGCAGTTCTAGCTCATATTTTCTTCATCTCCATTCATGAGCTGTTAAGGCAGAGAAGAGGATCTGTTAACAATGTTCTTCAGGTCCTGGAGAAGCTGAACATATGCATGGTAGGAAATAAGTTCACTGCGGCCACAAGTCCTCCAGCCCCGGCCGTGGGCACCTGAGCGTCTGCAGGATGGTGATGGCATCTGCCGCATGGCTTTGTCCCTCCTCAGTGCCCAGAAAACATGGTATGCTGGAACACAGTGTGGAACCACCTTCAGCACTTTTTCCATTTCAAAACTTGTCAGTGTAAGGACCTATTTTATATTTTTATATTTTAGCCAGAAGCTTCCATTGAGGTTAAACAATAACCTTGTTTAACCCTTAAACTGCCCCTGCTCCCCTTCCCCTGGGGGATTTACTTAAAACAAGTCCTGGAAACCAGCCTCAGGTAACAAAGCTCAAATACAAGGGTGGGTTGGGCCAGGTGGAGACATCCGATCAGTGGGGGGGATGCATACTGTCTCCCTAGTTACCAAGGAGTATGGGCCACACCCTTTGGGAGTCTTTTGGCCCCAATCCTAACCAAGGTGTGATAGGCTGGTTCAAGTGTCTACTAGGGTAAATTGTAATTCAGTTGGTCACCTAGCATCATTGTGGAGTTTCCTGTGTGTGTTACAATCTCATTGGCCACCTGTGTGTGCCCAGGCCCGACCGCATGGCCTTTGCCCTTAAAAGCTAGTCTGTGAAACAGGGAAGGGTTGCCCTCTCTTGTAAGAGGTGCGTCCCTGAATGTTAGGTTAGATTCTTGAACGTTCGGTTAGATTCTTGATGCTTGGCGCAAAATAAAGCTTTGCTTGACCTTCGCTTTATATCAGTTTCACTCCTTTAATCACGGACCCATTTTTGGGGCATAACAGTCAGAAGCTCTTTTCATTCATTCATGTACTCATCCATTCATTCTGGTACCACTCGCCCCTCGCCCTCCCTGTCTGGTCTTACATTGATGTCTTGGGGTAGGCAAGGAGGAGGAGCTGGCGGATTCAGTTCCTTCCTTGAGCTGTGTGTCATCACAATGGAAGTCATCACTGTGACCTCTTCCACTTGTTTCAGATCTCACAGCTTCAGAACTTCTGTGTGTGAACGTCTCTGATGCACAGGGCGTTGAGAGGGGCTGTCCCATGAGCGGTTATGGACCATTGAGGGACTGGCTAAACAGGGATGGTCACTGAGCCATTTCCTGGTTTCCTGAACATTCTTTGGTGGGCCATGTCTGAAACCCCTCCTTTCCCATTTCCTCACCGTCTCCAACCTGAAGTTAAAAGTGTCTAGCCTTTGAGGTGTCAGAGACCCACTTGAGAACCACTTTCTCTAAAGAGGTGAGAATCTTGGGTTTGGGCTTTGATTAGGGAAGTGATATTGTATGTATCTTTGGATACCTTCAGGATGAAAGTGTATGAAGTTCCAAGGAAGGAAAGGGACCAGAGGCTAAATTGGCGACTCTTTATCAGACTTTTCTTTTTTTAACCTAAAAGATCTAAAAAGCTGGTTCTGTTCTGCACCTGTGCATAACAAAGAAGAGGGTGAATCACTGCCTTTTGTGATTCTTTGTGTGTCTTTGTCTTTGTAATACCTAAAAGAGCCCTCATCCTAATAGGCTCCTTGGGGCCCCACCCGTCTGACCACAAGAGGTCTCCTGCAGTGAACCCACGGTTGCCAGAAAGGCCTGACTTCTGTTTGCCTGGTATAGACTCTCCAAGAGCATTTTAACGTTCATTGAACCCTCTTCTTGCGAACCAAGTAGGGCCAGCAGCCTGGTGTGAGGCCAGAGCCTCTGGCTTCCTGTGGCCCAGGGTATTTCTGTAAACCAGCTGGCAGCGTCTGGCCAGGCTCCCTCAATACAATGTTGATGGGCCAGCGGCTCTGCGGGGCTCTCTTTGCTCATTTATACCATTTGCTCACTTTTTATGCTTCAGTTCCAGTATGTCTGGACAATGAAATTAAACCGGCCCATTTCTAGCGCATTAAACGGCTTTGTTCTCCTGCTTTGGCACTGAGCCTCACGTGGAATTGTTTAAAAGGAAGACAGTCTGCTTGGGAGCACAGTGGAATTCATGGTTTTCTATCTGTCAGTTCAAGGCTGTGGTTTTGTCCCTCGGGCCCCGGGTGGTGACTGGATCTCAGGGTTTGCCTGGCGGCATGGTCCGCAGCCCCGGCTTAGAGAGGCCTCCCTGCGCTAGACCCCGAGTGCATGGGTCTGGCGGGCACCATCCATCAAAACCTCTATTCTTTGGCTGATTTGCCTGTACTAAGTAATGGCTAGGAGCTCCTTAGTACCCGGCTCCTTATATTTGTTGTGGAATAGAAGGCCATTGGCTTTCTGAGATTTATTGCATTTTTCTTATTCCCATTCCCCTTTGTTTTTGCCTCTCTCCTCCTTTTTAAGCCCTTATGTTCCTTCTTTACCTTCTTCTTGACTCCCCTCCTCAGCCTAACGATCATATTCCCTGTTTTGGTTTTATTTATTGATTTATTTTTATTGTGGACAGCTTGCAACACATACAAAACAGAATAATAAAATCTTCCAAGTTCAACGGTTCAACTCTTGGCCAAGTCTGGTTTCATCTGTACCCCTGCTATTCCCCTCCTCTGCCCCCTGCATTATTTTGAGGCAATTTTCACATATCACATCATTTTAATCTCCCAGTATTTCAGTGGGCATCTCTAAGAGACTCTTGCTCTCTCTCTTTTGTGTGACAAAAGAATCTTAAAGGAGGACATCACAGAAACTTGATTCTTCTGAGGCTGTTAACTGTCAATTAAAAGCAGCATTTCTCAAAGTGCAGTATACAATACAAGACCATTGAGGTGGTATGTGATGGTTTAAAAATTATCATATATTTGTGTTCCGGAATATATTCTATGTATAGAAAGTGATACTGCTATTCCCTTTGTGATATTAACACTAATAAAGTGAATCAATTTTTAAGTAAAAATATTAGGGACATAGTAGCAGAGGACAAGGGGGTCAGAATCTATGATCTGAGGACTAAATCCAGCCTGGTGCTTGTGCTTTGTAAATAAAGTTTTATTGGAACAAAGTTTCTCTCATCTGTTTACATATCATTTATGGCTGCTTTCATTCAGCGATGACAGTGTTGAGCAGTTGTGACAGAGATTGTCCTACCAAGTTGAAAACATTTACTACTGGCTCTTCACAGGAAGATGTTTGCTGACCTGTGGTATAGGAAGTAGGTGGATACAGCTTCCATCACAACCTGGGCCCATAAATAGTGAAGTGTGGGAAATGCCAGTCAGACCCAACCGCCCGCTTGCTTTGTGTCTGACCCAGCTGAGACGCAGGCAGGGATTTGCTGTGAGTCACACAGTTGGGAGTGGGGTGGGGACATTCATTCTGCAGCAACACTCTCCGCTCCTATCCCTGGCCTTTTCCCACCCTAAGATCCTGCCTCAGTCTTTGTGCTAATATCTCTAAGCATTTTGCATTGGCTTCTTGTTGGGCAGTTGTTCATTTCAGAGCAGACATAATTTCTAGTTTTCAGTAATTTAGTATAAAATGCTTTGTATTAAGTCTGTGTTGCTGTAGGCCCTCAAATTATTATACTGACTAGGAGAAAAATAATTTCAAAGATGTAAGAAGGGTGTTTGTGAAGTTGAATAATTTGCCACCAAATAAAATACACCGAAGGTTTCTGAACTTAGAATGCTGAGCTGATGTTCTCTGTGATACCAATTTCATTTCCTAGCTTTCGTGGAGGATATCCAGCTGGGAGGAAAGCACCAGGTAAAATAAAATATAAAAGATCTCTAGCATGTACTTGTGATTTTTCTCATTTCAGTATCCACTCCTGCCTTAATTGTCAGAGCAGGTGCAATGCTGTAGGGAGAGCTGTCCTTGGGTGCTGTAGTTCATATTATTCTGTGACTTAGGGTCCAATAGCTGTGAGACTTTATTGACCCATAGACTTTTCTGATGTTTCCCATTTTCCCCCCCATTTTTAGGTAAGTGCTTAGGAAAATAGGGATATTTTCTGGCTGAGATGTCAAGATTTTGGTGTGAAAGTATTTTCCTTATTGATAGTTCAAAATTATTATTATTATTGTATTTTGTGGGAGACACAATTTGCTAAAATGAGTCTGTGGTTTACTTAGAACTGCACAGTCCGATTTGATAGCCATGGGGCCACTGCTCACTACGGAGTACTTGAAATACCACTGGTGTCCATGGAGATGTTGTTTAAATGCGAAATAAACCATAGATTTTGAAAACGTAGTACCACTAAATGTGAAATTGTAAGGGCCTATTTAGCCAGAGCGGCCCCACCTCGGTTGAACAGCCATTTTGTTGTTTATGCAGTAAAACTTAAATTGACACCTCTCCCCCACAACTTACTTAAAAGCAAGTCCGGGAAACCAGTCCCAGGTAACAAAGCCCAAATACAAGGGTGGGTCAGGTCAGGTGGAGATAACAGCCCCAATGCAGAGTCGGGCCAGGTGGAGACATCCAATCAGTGGAGTATGCATATTGTCTCCCTAGCTACCAAGGAGTGTGGGCCCCACCTTTTGGGCACCTTTTGGGCGCCAATTCTGACCAAGGTGATAGGCTAGTTCAAATAGCTACTATGGGGTGAATTGTAATTCAATTGGCCACCCGTGAGTGACCTAGCATGACTGTGAAGCTTTCTCTGTGTGTTGCAATCTCATTGGCCACCTGTGTGTGGCCAGGCTCAACCACATTGGCTTTGCTCTATAAAAGTTAGTCTCTGAGGCAGGGTGGGGTCGCCCTCTCTGTAAGGGGCGGCCCCGACTGGTCTGTTTGATGGTCGGTTTGATTCTTGATGCTTGGCGCAAAATCAAGCTTTGCTTGACCTTCGCTTTGTATCAGTCTCGCTCCTTTAACCATGGACCCATTATTGGGGGACCCTACAAAATATCTCATAATTTAAAGATACTGATTACATGTTGAAATAATAACATTTTGGATGTATTGGATTAAACCAGGTATGTTACTGAAATTGATTTCACTTTTTTTTTTTTTTAACTTTTAAATGGGGCTACCAGAAATTTTAAAATTACACACGTAATTATCATATGTTTATTTTGGAACATGCTGACAGTTAAGGTGAGAATAAGTACCTTTTTAATAATTCAGGTAATAATGAGGAAGCTTGAGTTATTTGATATTGAAGACTGTTGCCATAGTGTTTGAAACTACAGTAACAAAAAGGATATAGCATTGGCTCAAGAATCATAGATTGATGGAATAAAGCATCTAGCTGAGAAACCAACTCTTGCATTTGTGTTCAGTAAAGGTAAATGTGGTCTGATATCACTAGGAAAGTGTAAGGTTATTAATAAACAATCCACAACTGGTTAACTATTGGGTAAAAGATTTGAGTTTCAGCCTCCTGTTAATTTAATCCAAAATAAATTCTAGATAGATTAAGGAAGTAAATGTAAGAAATGAAACTATTAAATAGAGCTGGAACATCATCTAGTCAGATGTGTTTTTGATTTCAGAATTAAAGCAGTAGAAGAAATTGTAAAGGAAAAAACTGATTAGACAACAGAGAAATTGGGTTCCATTCTTTTTTTTTTTTTTAAGGGTTTTTATTTATTTGATGGAGAGAGATCACAAGTGGCAGAGAGATAGGCAGAGAGAGAGAGAGAGAGAGAGAGAGAGGAGGAAGCAGGCTCCCTGCCTAGCAGAGAGCCCGATGTGGGACTCGATCCCAGGACCCTGAGATCATGACCTGAGCCGAAGGCAGAGGCTTAACCCACTGAGCCACCCAGGCGCCCCTGGGTTCCATTCTTTAGAAGAAATCAAATAGAATTAAAAAGTTGAACAAGTCAGGTATAAAAACAGGGCACTCATCTCAGCTTCTCCTGACCACCCTTAGTGGACATCAGGATGCTGTGAATTCCAAGTATTTTTCCTGCCAGTCCTCTGTTCATTCATCAGATGATCAGATTTAACAAATAAAAATATGGCACTCTCAGTTAAATTCAAATTTCAGATAACCATCAATTTTTAGTGTATAAGCATGTCTCACAGTATTTGGGACATAGTTTTACTAAAAAAATTTTGTTTATCTGAAATTCAAATTTAACTAGGCATCCTCTGTTTTATTTGGCAATCCTAGGTGGGAGGGTTTCAACCCCCAGTATACAGAAGGAGGGAGGGAGGGTCAGGACATGGCTGGGTGAGGGGGAAGAAAGGACCTGGGGTCCCAGGACCCTGCAGCTAGGCTTTCAGTGGATCGCCTTTTCAGGCTCTGCACTTCCTCTCTGGCTCCTGAAAAACAGGGCACCTCTGTGGTTTTGGTTTTGGTTTTTTAAGATTGTATAAATTTATTTGTCAGAGAGAGGGAGAGAGAACACAAGCAGGGGAGCAGCAGGCAGAGGGGGAAGCAGGCTCCCCGCTGAGCAAGGCGCCCGGTACAGGACTCCATCCCAGGACACCCAGGCCTCCCTCTGTGTTTTATTTTTTATTTTTATTTTTTTAAAAGATTATTTATTCATTTATTTATTTATTTGAGAGAGAGAGAGAGACAGTGAGAGAGAGCATGAGAGACGAGAAGGTCAGAGGGAGAAGTAGACTCTCCGTGGAGCTGGGAGCCCGATGCGGGACCCGATCCCGGGACTCCAGGATCGTGACCCGAGCTGAAGGCAGTCACTTAACCAACTGAGCCACCCAGGCGCCCTCCCTCTGAGTTTTAAACCTGCCCAGGGTTGGGTGCACCTCCTGCAGGCAGTTAAGAGAGTGGAGGAATCTGCCCCAAGGCCCAGTTACCATGGCATCTTCTAAAATACGTGAATCTTGTTTCTCTAGCCCTCCCCATCCCATACCCTTAAGTTTATATACTCACTTTATTCCTTTACTATCTTCTAATGTGGTTTGAGAAAGAGGAGAGAAGGGCGTGTGGTCTATTTGCTATGATTAATAGAAAGGCAACCTTAATCAGAACACGTATTTTAATTATCCAGTTAACACATGGATTCACTTTTGTTGAAAGAAAAATAATAAGTACAAAGTAAGAGTTCTTTGATTCCTCAGTTCCTGGCAGTCAATCAGGAAATGGGAAAAGAGATATAGATAAGAAGACCTGGTTTCCTGGGACAGTCCTGGGACAGTCTATGCCTGATGTTCCAGTGGTTATGAATGGTTATTAATTGTAGGCATTAATAGTGTCACTTTTCTTGCCCTGAACTTTATTCTCTAAGGGGTCTCTGTTTGGATAGGAAATTATACCGTCAAGTGAGTCCTAGGAGAGAGTGCATATGAAGTGCAGAGAATGAGCTCACCAGGTAGAAGGTGCAAAGATTGCTTTCTGGTAAAAAGACTGGCTCTGAGGAAACCCAGTAGCTCACACACACCTAGAGAGCTTCCAGTCGGCTTTGGAGGTCTAGTCCTTTATGAATAGACATCCAGGAATAACCAGAGTTAAAACAACTAACCGGAAGGAGACAGGAGACGGAGAAGGAGAAATCCCAGAGAAATGCAGAAACAGAAGACAAAAAACATTTTTAAAAACTTACCGTTAAGACTAAAAAAAAAACACATTGAGGATAAAAAGCAAGATTAGAAAACGATAAAAGAATATGAAGAAAAAGGAAAAAAGTCGGAATTGAAAAGTGATAGCCAAAATAAAAAATTCAATAGATGGTTTGGAAGACAATATTAAGAACATTACCTATAAGTAGAATAAAATGTCAAAGATATAGAAACAGATAAGAAAAGAATAGAAAGGGGGCACCTGGGTGGCACAGTCCATGAAGCATCCAACTCTTGGTTTTGGCTCAGGTTGTGATCTTAGGGTCATGATCTCAGGGTTGTGGATGAATAATATGGATGAGCCTTGGAACATTGTCCTAGGGGTGCCTGGCTGGCTTAGTTGGTAGAGCATGAGACTCTTGATCTCAGGGTTGTGAGTTCAAACCACACACTGGGTGTGATACCTACTTAAAAAAAAAAAAAAGGAGGGGTCCCTGGGTGGCTTAGTTGGTTGAACATCTGACCCTTGGTTTCATCTCTGGTCATGATCTTGGGGTTGTGGGATCTGGTCCTATGTTGGGCTCCGTGATTGGCTGGGAGTCTGCTTAAGACTTTCTCTCCCTCTCTCTCAGTCCCTCTCTCCCCCAACCTCTCAAATAAATAAATAATAAATAAATAAATAAATCTTAAAAAAAGAGAAAGGAATAGAAAATCAGGAGATTGATCTAGGTGGTATAACATTCAACCAATCATAGGCCCACAAAACAGAGGGGTGGAAATTATTACAGCTATAAAAGACAGTTTTTTTTTAGAACTGAAAACAGGAGTCTCAAGATGGGAAAATCTCACCTAGCATAATGGGGGACAGTGAGGAGCCCATACCTAGGCACGTCAGAGTGAGATTTGAAACACAGGAGATAGAAAGACCGTCCAGAATCTGATTGGCATCAAAGTTTTCAATAGTAACAGTGACAGCTAATAGATAATCTACTTGGAATGTAATTTCCAATTTGACGTCTGTGCTCTAATAAACTCTCAGTCAAGAGCAAGGGTAGATTAGTAATACTCAGAAGTGACTAGAGCAAAAACTCACCCTTTTTCTTCTTTGTCAAGTGGAGGATATCTCATCTAGTGGACATCCAGTCCAATGTAGGCCCCAGGAAGCTCCATCATGATGGGCTGGAGATGCCATTTTGGCTGGAGCAGGCAGAAGGAGGGAACCAGAGTGAAGTCTTCAAGAAAAAAAAGGAAATGGGGCTGGTAAATCATATGATGTGATAGGAGCAATAAAATCCTTCTTTGGCTTAGCAGTAAATAGTGTGTTCATGGTCAGTGTTTACAAGGAGTAACTTGGGACTTCCACTCTTCTCTTCTGGAGGCTCTCCTCCTCCCAAAGGACTACCAGAGCCCTTACTTAGCAGGACCCACTCTATGAGTCAGCTGTGGATAAAGAGAGCTAGACACAGGCTAGAAGAGATGTTTCAGGGGGCAGGACAGAATATGATGTACATCATGTCTGCTCCTATTCAGTGGCCAGAATGTGGTCATATGGACCCGACTTCACTGCAGAGGAGGCTGGGAAATATGGTCCTCTTGGATTCCTAGGAAGAAGAATAGGTTTAACCAAGCTTATAGGCACTGTCTGCATAAGAGCTATTGTGTGCTGAGCTCTCATTGTAACATATGAACTATATATTAAACCATTTATATATTCCATCTCACTAATCTTGGGAGATCTGTTCTAAGGTCTCTCTTCCTCACCAGGAAAGTAAAGTTCAGAAACATTGCCATTTGCCACGGTCGCACATCTTGCAAGTGGGAGAATGGGGCTTGCCCATCATCTGACAGCACTGTATTCTGAGTGGTCCTCTTTTTGCATTTTAATCATTTATTTAAAAAGAAAGTGCACCGTGCTTGAATTTAGGACATGTTCAAAAATCTCTCTTGGTTGAATTCTTTTGCTCTTTTCCATACCGTGTCTGAAACTTGGAACAATGCATCTCTCTCCCTTGCATCCAACCCACTGCCAACTTTTCTGGATGAATGGATATTGTTGTAAGATTCCTGGTGATAGTCTTCCTGGCCAGCAGAGAGGAGAAACTTGCATTTGTCTGAGTTACCTCAGGAATGTCAGGTACCAGGCTCTGCATGTTGCACCAAATGGGTAGTGAGCCCTGGAGCGTGGTCACTAGAGAGTGAGGAACAGTGCTGGTGGCATGAAGGGAAAGTGACAAATCTCTTCTCTCTGTAACTTCATCACGAGAGCAGTGAGATGGAGCCCCTTGACAGAAAGCATTTCCACAAGATTACTTTGGATTAACTTCCCTGGGTGCAAATGTACCCATGACACTTACCCATTATCCAGAGAAGTGATCTATAGCCCAGCTGGCTGAATGGCTGCCTAGGTGTGAGTCCTGCTTCTCATGTCCTCTGTCAGTCCGGCCCAGTGATTCACAGCCCCTTTTGACCCTGGGGTAGTTCGGTGTCATTGACTTGATGTGGTGATCCCTTTCCTCTCCTTTTTTTCCTGAAAAAGTCTTAGTGGTGAGTGTGTTCTGGAACTTCTGTAGTAGGTTGGTCTTGTCTACCAACTGCCTTTCAAGATGTTGGTCTGCCTTGAGAATTGTCTAGGGAGAGTTGGCTCTCCATCAAGCCCACTTAAATGTTTTAGGAAGGTTCCAGCTTGGTGGCATGGGTTGGTCCCTGAATATCCCCTCATTGGCCCTGGATAGCCTGCAGTGCTGACCGGGGACTTGGGTGGCACCTTCTTCTTCCTCCATGCCCGCTTTCACCAGGTAGGGGCTCTCCGGTCCTGGTTCTGGACTGGGATTGCTGGTGTCCATCCCCTCTCACTCCACTAGTGTCTCTGCTTTTGGTGGTAAGTGGCATCTGGGGCCCCTCCAGTGGGCTCCTCCATGGCTCTTTCCTTTTGCAGTGGCATATCCAGTCCTGATCTATACAGGTTTTCCTTCCTTGTATAAGAGCATCACTGTATGGGTGGTAATTAATATAACTTTCCCTCCAATTATACCAATATGTTTAGTGTAGAGAATGAGGTGGGGAGGAAAGTTTCAGTGTATATTGGGTTCATCATCTTGAACTGAGGGCTCATACACTTTTTAGAGAATTTCAAGATATGCGTTGAAATAATTGGCAACCCCTGAAGATGCAGCAAGATAAGATTGGAGATAATTTTGGCCCCTTACAAGCCCTTTAATAAGGTCAGTTGTCCATCATGCCTCAACCGCCTGTCCCTTTGTTTATACCTGGTGATCTTGCTGCAGACTAGAGATCTGACTGGGGCAGCATCTCAGGGGATATGAAAACTTTGCATGGAACTTTTAACTAATGAAAATAGAGGTCAGAAGTAATTATTCCTGTATCCATTCTGTACCGAGTGAGGCTGGAGGGAGTTCACCCATTAAATTACATTTCCAGTGTTCTGTTCCAATGTATGCTCCTTTACAACTTTATTTAAAGAAAGCGTAATGTGAAAGGCTTTTAACTCTGATGGAAGAAAGACAGGAGCCTTAGTCAGTAATGGTAGAATCTCTCATCACATCGTCTGTTCTGAGAACAAAGATCTTTTTAAAACCTGGACCCAGGCAGTCCCGCGGATTATATTAATGGAACATACCTTAATAGATCCCTCCAGGGGATAATCTGAAGTACGAGTTCGCTTTCTCTAAACACCTCTGATCTTAAACTTTCTATTATTTTGTTGCAGAAGTTTTCTGTGCTCTTCTTGCCTTTATTACTTTATCAAATGTCTAAGTGTGTTTGAAAAGTTGGAATCCCTTTAGAGATGAATGGTGCATGTGAGTTATCTTTTACCCAGTGGAGATTTTTGATCTTTGATTTTGAAATGTATTTAGCAAGTATTTCTTGAGCCTCTGCTATGTTCCATGTACTGTTTGAGACCCTTAGGATTCACAGTGGACAGGAAAGAAGATCCATGCCCTGGTAGGGCTTACAGTCTAGTGAGGGAAGCCTGACAATAAAGATTAGCATAATAAGTAAGAAAAACACAAAGTTTGTTAGCAGGGGGTAGGTGACCTGGGAACACAAAAGTAGAGAGGTAAGGAAGAATTGGAGTCCCTGGGGATAGAATGGTGGTGGGCATAGGAATGCACAAGGCCAGAGGCAGCCCCTTTGGTCAGCCCTTAACTTTCCATCATGTAAAATTAGGATGTTGAGACATGACTTTGAAATTTACTTTAACAACGAGGTAGCTTCTAAAAACAAATTGTCCTGTAAGGTTAACTAGACACCTAGGTAAAAGGACCTAGTGTATTTCTTTGTAGGAAAATCAACAAATAGAGTTTAAAAATCTATTCACCTACCATGCAAAAATATGTAGCTCATGGTGTAAGATAGCTGAAATTGGCCGAAGAAAAAAGTCTGTATTTTTTTTATATGGGTTTATGTGTCAACGTGAGAAGGACACCAGACTTCTGTAGACCCAGTTTCCTCATATGTCGGGTATGACTCAGGTTTTGGAAGAGTAAATGAGGTAAAGGACATGAAAAGACTGTGAAATGCAGCTCATCGGGTCCTGGAGTGAAGCTGTGTAGGGATTCACAGCCATTCATGGAAGCCTCTGGGGGAGGATGAAGTAAACTCATCAGGTTTCTTTGCGCAGGCCCTTGTGGTATCCATTGCCAGATTCCCCTGTGTGCCTGTGTGTCCATTCCCCTGTGTGCCCTCCCCCCAGGCCTGCCAGCCCCCTGAAGCTTCCCATCCAGTTTTACCTTCCCGCCTTCCAGCCTTTGCTGAGGCCCTGAGTCAGGCAGAAGAGAGAGGTAGTGAATTCCAGTAGTTCTTGATAGTGTGTAAATGACTGTATCCTGAGAAGGGGGACTAAGTACTGATAATTTAAAAAGGGGATTTGTTAATAGAAACAGATATATAATGATGGGGGGAATTCTAGCCTATATTCAGTGTTTGAAATAGGCAATGCACTTGATGAAAACATCAAGAAAGCATAAAATGGCACACAAAAAGTTTATTTCTTACCTCTGTTTTCCATTTGCCCAGTTTCTACCTCCCAGCCATATAGGTAATAACTGCTGTTAATTTGTCCTTCTAGATATATGCTCATGCATATATACAAGTCACCACAAATATCTATTCTTAATTTCCTTCTTTTTTACATAAACAACAGCACAGTATATATGTTGCTATCTGCCCTGCTTTTTTCCATTTAAGAATGCATTTTGTATTGCTCAGCCTTCAAAAAGAATGAAGTCTTGCCATTTGCAACATTGTGGATGGAACTAGAGGGTATTATGCTAAGTGAAATAAGTCAGTCAAAGACAAATATCATATGATTTTACTCATGTGGAATTTAAGAAACAAAATGGATGAACACAGGGGAAGGGAAGGGAAACTAAGATAAAAGACAGGGAGAAAAACCGCAAGAGACTCTTAATTATGGGAAACAAACTGAGGGTTGCTGGAGGGGAGATGGGTGGGGGGTGGGGTAACTGGGTGATGGGCATTAAGGAGGGCACGTGATGGGATGAGCACTGGGTGTCATATGTAACTGACAAGTCCCAGTATTCTACCCCTGAAATGAATAATACAGTACATGTTAACTAAATTGAATTTAAATTAAAAAAAAAAAAAAGAATGCGTTAAAAAAAAAAAGAAGCTTTCCCATATTAGAGCACAAATACTTCCTCGGTTCTTTTTATAGCTATACAGTAGGGCATTGTACGAATGGGTCATTAGAATTTTAACCAGGTCCCTTTGAGAGACCTGCCTTCTGCTGTCACCCACACACGCTACTGTGAATACCTTGCACAGACATCATCTCACATGTGGAACCTCTATTTTAAGTAGAAGTGGATGTGTAGGAATGAAGGCTCAATGCATTGGTAGTGTTGATAGAATTGCTAAATTAACCCTTAGAGAGGTTGTACCAATTTATACCCCACCGGCCATGAAGGCTATCATATGTTTCCCCACAGTCCTGCCAGGATCGAATGCTATCAAGCTTTTGGACTTTTGGCCTCCTGCTTTATAAAAAGGGATGCAGTTTTTAGAAGGAGGGGTTTCCTGAATCCCTCCTGCCCTCTGGACTGCCAGCTCTTCTTTGTTCTGCATCCCCCCGGAAGGGCAGGTTACCAGCACCTTGGAACCCTACCCCCGAACCCCATAATCTGCTCTGTGCTACATATATTCCTTAAATTTGTATGCAAAACTCAGACCCATTTATTTTTTACATGCTGCGTACTTTCCTCCTACTGTCGAGGTGTTCTTAATTGCTGTCTTAGTTGACAATGACTGAATTCTTTCATTTTCTCTGCCATTAGCCTCTTCGCTGCAGTTGATAGTCATCTATGAATTAATGACTAATTAATGAAAGGGAACCCGTTATTTAAAATTACTTACAAATTGTTTCATGAAAATATAGAAGATGTAGATTATTTTGCTCTTTTTCTTTCCTTTCTCTCTCTCTCTCTCTCTTTCTTTTCTTTTCTTTTTCTTTCTCCCTTTCTTCTTTCTTTTACATCATAGGCCCTTAGGCATTGTATTTGTTACAAAATGGAGGTGAGGTGCCCAGTGAGGCAAAGGCACCATTGAAGTCAGATGAATTTATTCAACTAGGAAGACCACAGCAAACACTGCAGAGATCTTGGCTCTACTCACTTCTGTCTTGCCAAGGCATCCTCCAGACACTTTGAGGAATCCTACACTTTTAAGGCTCAGGGAATGGGAAAACCCTCTCACCAGCAGTGCCGAGATAGGCCAGCTTAGAGCCCAAAGTGTGTGTTCTGTGCTCAGACAGGTTTGGGGGTAAGGGAGGCCTCAGCCTCTGGCTCCGGGCCTCAGTGTCCTCATCTGTGAAATGGGGATGATGATAGTACCTTCCTCAGGGGCTGTTCTCCTTGGATAAATGAGGTGACATGTGATGTCCTTAGAGCAGGGCCTGGGATCAGGAGATACTTCCAGGCCTCCTTATTACCCCTCCTTGTAAACTGACCACTTGGATCTCCATGATTCCTCACAAAGAGTCTCTAACCTGTCCATACAATGTGGATGTTGTTGATCTAAGGTCAGAGTGTCCACTGTCCCCTGTTCTTGTGAAGTCTGCAGGGGACCTGCTTCAGGGACTGGGAAGAGGGCCCAGAGCTCACAAATGCATCCACGCATGGCTCTTGGTGTTTGAAACTGGGTCACATTTCCTTCCTTTAGGAAAATGCTCAGGCCATTTGCTTCCCGAAAACCTGATTTTTCACCCCTTTGAAAGGTTGTTAATGGGATTGTTTGAATAGAAATGAGAAAACCTCTTTTCTTCAGGCCCTCTCTGGCTGTATTAATTAGTATATTTCTATAATGTTAATGTAGCTATTTACCTGGGTTTGGGCCATTAAAGCCCCAACCCCTCCCTTCCCCCCCAGGGACCATCAATAATACAGGAACAGTTGCTCCCTTGGTCTTTTTCCTGGGTCACAGCTTATTGTTCCTTTAATGGATGTCTCCCTAAGAGTCTGCTTGTGGAAGATAACAGCATTCTTCTGTCCTCTGTGGCCCTCCCCTTAAGCATGGTCCCTGCCCTTGCGCTGCTCAGACTTTGTGGGCTGAATTAAGGGATTCCTGGAGACAGGACGCTAAATCCGCAGGGTGGCTTGCTACTGTCGCATGGCCACATGCAGGGACTGGATGTGGAACCCGGTCCTCGGCAGAGTCAAGTAGCATACAGTTGTCAAGTCTTCCTCTAATAAGGGGGAAAGATAGGCATGAGGGCATACGTTAATGGCAGAAGACATTAAGATAGAAGTAAAAGTGGAATCCATGGGGATATTTATTTTTCTCGGTGTCCTGCTTGGATCAGGTGGGAGAGGGGTGGGGGGAACCTTAAGCCTTTGATGCCTCTGGCCTGGAGTCCCTCTCCCGTCCGTCCCTGCTGTTGACAGAGCCTGTTCAGTAGCAGAGCGCCAGAAGAGGGGCCCCAAGAATCAGATGAGTGGCTGGTCCACCCACTGGCTCAACCCTTCCTTGCTGGGAGTGCTCTGAGTCTTGGCATTTTAAATGGGAATACAGAGATAAAGGTGTTTGCTGAGATCCTTTGAGTCCTGGAGTGTAAGCCTGTTGGAATGGTGCCTTGGAGCCTCTCGTGATGTCTCATAAAGATCTGAGAGGCCTCTGGCAGGGAGGAAACTGGCATTTAAATAATTCTCATGGGGGAAATTCTCATATTCCAGGAGACCCCGGCTGAGGTAATCAATTCGTTAGACCCGTCGTTTACCGTGCCTCAAGCATCCAGCATTCACATTTTGTCTCTCGCAAGTATTTCCAAGGGCCACGATATTATATTTTCTATACCCTTCTTTTGATTAGTAAACACACAGAGGAGCTCTGAAATTCATCTTGAAGTCACAGCTATCAAGAGAGACAAGTGGGAGGTCTAGCCTCTCTGGTCCCTAAGCCACACAATCTGGAAGAAAAGGCAGGGCCTTGTTAGTACCTAGTGGGCTGTCACTAAAGGCAAATTGGAGAAGCGAGTGGGTGTTATCTGCTGTGGCCCTGGTCACTGATGGCCAGTGCTTCTGCTGTAGGTCTTAGGGGGACATACACAAGGTGCCTGTATTAGAGCTTTGAGAGGAGGGGGTAGATTCTCCTGTTCTAAACAGTTCACAGTTACAGAACCCTGTAACGTCCCAGGGCACGAGAAGGCCATCCCAGCACAGTCAGAAAGCAGCAGCTCTGATCTGTGTTCCATGCCAGTGTCTAGAGATGACAATTCCAGATCAAAATGCAACACTAGTGTTTTTATGTCTCATAATCCCTAACTGCAAGGGCTGGGGTGCAGGACCCAGACCCTTTGTCCTTTGGCTGGAGTCTTTTCACAAGCCTGATGGGAGCAGGCAGTCTGCGAAAGCAGTGCGGCCTGCGAAAGACTCCAGTGCCCTGGAGGAGGGATCCTCAGAAGTGACATCTTCCAGGCATCCATCAGTTGGCTTGTGGCTGGGACCTCATCCCACCTGCTCAGGTCCCCTCCCGTGCACGCTGCATCCTCCCTACCCTCTCTCTCCACCCATGTCAGCTCCCCAAAGTAGCCACAGGGTCCCAAGGCCCTGGGTTGATGTGGGAGTGAAAGGTTCTGTCCCACTTCATCTCCCTTCAAATACTCTTATGTACATGTAGACTTGACCTTTTGATTTAAGAAGGCAAGATTTATCTTGTCTTTGTTTGTTGGGTTTACCTTGCCTTCCTGGGGGTAGACATCCCTCTTTTCCAAGTGAGTAAAGCTGGTGGGGGTGGGAGGTGGGACTACACATTCTTTACTGTCACTTGGGTTTTCACAAGTAATTTCCAAACTCAGGTCCATAGGCCAGCTCCTGCTGGTATGAAATTTATTTCCGCTGGTCTCAATGAACCAAAAAGAAATAAGAATCGTGTGGGGGGTGGGGGTGTGTGTACATACATGTAGACATGTCCCATTCAAGGGCTAAGCTTATTTATTTTGAGCTTGCTCTTCTTTTTTATTAAAAAAAAAAAAAAATCAAAGGGCGCCTGGGTGGCTCAGTGGGTTAAGCCTCTGCCTTTGGCTCAGGTCATGATCCCAGTGTCCTGGGATCGATCCCTGCGTTGGGCTCTTTGCTGAGCGGGGAGCCTGCTTCCCCCTCCTCTCTCTGCCTGCTGCTCTGCCTACGTGTGATCTCTCTCTCTGTCCAGTAAATAAATAAAATCTTAAAAAAAATATATCTTTAGGGAAATTATCATAATAATAGGCGGTGTGTGTGTGTGTATGTGCATTCCCTCTTTAATTTCCTTTGTTAAATAAAATCTCAGTAGTCCTGTGCTGGGCCACCAAATAAGGTGATCTTCACCTTTTTGGGTTGTGGACTCTTTTGATATCTGTGCCTCTGTTCCTCTCTGTTTTATATTCCCTTTCCCACTTTTAATTTCTAGGAGGTTGGGGGGGGCATACAATTTAAGAAGCCTGACACCTACCCTTTGCAGAAGATATTTGACAGCTGAGGAAGCAGAGGCCTTGAAAGATGGGAATCTTTGTATTTCAAACTTAGAGCTTCTTAGTATCGATCTTCTTGCAATAAACCATTGTTTCACATTTTAATGATTTTTTAAAAATTCATGTTTTCATGATGTTTAAGGATTCCAAATATAGATGTATTTCATATAATCTAGACAAAAGCTAATATTTGTTGAATTGTTGAAACGTCCCGTTTTCCTTTGAAGTTCACATGGATAGGTTGCTACCCTGTTGTCGTCCCCCCAGGTGGACGGGGGTTGGCTATGAGTACCCCAGGGCCACACCTGCAATCGAGCTTCTAGATTAATATCAACATTTGAAACTAATTAGGTAAGGAAAAAGTGTTTCAAAGAAAACATAATGGCTTTTGCACTCCAGCTGGAAGGCAGCTCCATATAATTGTCTGGTTAGAAAAGCTTTTTAACATTAGTGCTTTAACGGAGCACATTTGAAGGAAACCCAGGAATAATGTATTAACTATTTTATTTTTGTAAGAAATGAGCCCAGGTGGAAGACAGTGGTACCCAGGCAGGACCTGAAATCATCCTCGTGGTGCGAAATGGGGAAACCATTCATTTGCCTTTGATTATTTGGCACACCAGCCCTGTGGGCCTGGAAGCCGCTGCAAGATTAAGCTGGACAAGGTCCCCTGGTTTCCTGGAGCTTCTTTTTGGTGGAGGGGGACAAAGAGGGACGAAGTAGAACAAGATGAGTAATTCCAGGTAGTGACAAGGGCCAAAAAGAAGGGAAGATAAGATAGCTCTGGTGTTAGGTAGGAGGCTGGGGAAGGCCTTTACAAGGATGTCCTTTCTGGGCTGAGAGAAGGGGGAGCCTGTCGTGTTGGGGAGTAGAAGGAGGCAGTGGGTGGGTGAGGGGAGGGGAGAGGGCAGCCCTGCGGTCTGAGAGGGAGGCAGGATTGTATTTCTGGTGTGATAGGGAAGCAGCCAGAGGATTTTCCAACAGGGCAATGACTGAGAGGGCAAGAGGGGTGTCTGGGCACAGGGAGCCTGGCTCCTAAGTCTCTCCTACCCCCTCATATTGGCAGCCTCCATCTGTGATGGGGTTCCTTTCCCTGGCTCTTCCCTGGGCTAGGGAGTTAATGGGCACTGAAGTAGGTTGAATAATGGACACCAAGGATAACAAGTCTTAATCCCTGGAATTTGTAAATGTCACTTTATTTAGAAAAAGGGTCTTTGTAGGTGCAGTTAAGGATTTTGAGATGAGGAGATGGCCCTGGATTATTCAAATGGGCCCTAAATGCCATCTCAAGTGTCCTTATGAGAGAGAGGCAAAGGGAGATACAGACATCTGAGGAGGGGAGGAGGTGAAGACAGAGCCAAGAAATGCCAATAGCCACCAGAAGCTGGAGGAGGCAAGGACTGGATTCTCCTCTAGAGCCTTTGGAGGGAATGTGACCCTACTGACATCTGGATTTCAGGCTTCTGGTCTTCAGAACTGTGAGGGAGTAAGTGTCTTGTTTTGAGCCACAAGTTGGGGCAGCTTGTTACGGCAGACCCAGCAAACTAACACAGGCTCCTGGGAGGAATAGGGGGATGGAGGTATGCGTCATCTCCTCTCTTCTTTGGAACTCTCATCCCATGTGGGGATGAAAGGGAGGAAGGGTTGAGGGCAATGGGAGACCACCTTCCCACTTTGTGGGATTTTCCCCTCATCTCTGCCTTTATGTGCCAGCCAAGCTCAGTGTAGAGCAGAGGTTTCCTACTTTCATACACCAGGGACCAGACAGGCCATTCCTTGTTGATGAGGGTAGCAGGTAGGGGGACTACATCTCCCCTCTGCTGATGTGTTGCCCCATGAGATATGGGGTCAGTGGGATTAGATGTCCTGGTTTTCTCAGACAAGCCTGAAAAATATCTGATTTTTTTTTTTAAACATGAAATTTCCTGCTGTTGAAAGCTTGTTTTTCTTACTTGAAGGTCTGAGTTGACTCTGGGGTGAGGTGAAAGGCTCTATTTTTGTGACTTCTGTCTTACAGTTTGTATTTGTCCCCAGTATTAGCATATGGATTTCTACCTGTATTTTTATGAGTCTGGGGTTTTAGTCAGCATATTAGTTTCTTACTGCTGTTGTAACAAATAACCACAAAACTAGTTGCTTAAAACAATACAGATTTTGTATTTTACAATTCTAGAGGTCAGAAGTAAAAAATAGTTGTTATAGGGCTCAAATCAAGGGTTTGCAGAGCTATGCTCCTGCTTGAGGCTCTGGGGAGAATCTGATCCTTACCTTTTCCAGCTCCCAGAGGTCATCCTTGACTCATGTTTCCTTTCCATGGGATACTCCGACCTCTGTCATATCTCCTCTATCATCTTGCTTTCTCCCCTTAAGAACCCTTTTGACTCCATAATCCAGGATAATCTCCCCATCTCAAGATCCTTAACTTAATCGTATCTGGGGAGTCTCTTTTGCCATGTGAGGTGACATATTTATAGGTTCTGGGATTAGGATGTGGATATCTTTGAGGGCCACTATAATGCCTTCCATATAGGTAAGTGACCAGTACTTACCTATAGATCTGCATATGAAAGACCTTTGTGACTGCCTTGTCTCCCTCTTACCCATTCCAGTTTGTGCTGAAGCCGGCTGATAGCAGGTCTTATGAGCCCATTGTGCTTGTCAGTTCCCAGTTTCATGTTTAGTGACTTCATGTTGGAAGCTTGCAGTTGACTGGGGTAGAGTATTTACACCATGGAAATTGGCAAATGTTATAATTCAGGGGTCTCCACCCAGCCTCCTTCCATTCTTTGTCCTGGGCTGGGGAGCTGGATGTTAAACATTTATCATTCCCCCAGTGACTTCCACCTCCTCCATTTGGTCTAAGATTCCTGTTTTCTGGGACACCTGCCCCATTTTTCTATGGATATGTTTGGAGAGATGGATATGGATGCCTCAGAAGCTTTACAGGGATCTTGGTATGAAAACCGTTATTGACACCTGTTTGAACTCTGTACGTTTGGGTAATAAACCATGGGCCCTTTGGGTTTTCCTTCCTTCAAAGGAATCTGGAGGATATATGCTCATTCCTAGCAGGCATTACAACACTCCATTCTTCACAGAAAGGAAATATTAAATATTTGCTGTCTTTGAATAAATGACCTCCTCCTTCATAAGCATTTTGGACCTATTTCCTGTGTGTCCCAATATTAAGGGACTGTCAGTATCCCTACTAGTGTTTTGACTTTGATAGATGAATGCAGTCCTGCTGAAAATTTGGTGATTATGCTCCTTAGTCATCCACAGAGCCTGGTAGAATAGGGCACATCTTGAAGCATGCTGACAACGTGGAGGCAATTAATTAGGGATTCTTCTTATTAAAAGTCTCTCTCCTTCCTGAAAGATTCTTGTGAATATTCTAACAAGACCTCAATCTTGTTTTGCACTTGGCATTTTACCATGCTAACTATGCCTTTTGAGTCTCTAAAATTGTTTTTGCTATTCTCTTTTCTAATGGGATTTCAAGCTAGTTTTTGATCAAGAACTTTCATACAATGGTCTATCTGAAATATTATAAAATTACGGTTTTTTTCTCAGTATGTCAGTATTTGGCTAATTGTTTCTTGGTGACTGCTATGAAAATTTCTTCCATCTTTGTTTTCGGTCAGGGCTCTGATAGGACCAGTATTTTCGTTGTACAGATGGCTAGCATGTTTGGGACATAATTGCTGTTATCAGTTAGGTTCTCAAGAAAGCCTCATTAATTAGGTGTGTGATTATTGTCTAATATTACCTTTGTAGATGAAGTTTCTTTCTTGTGTTTTTTTTTTTTACCTTTTCTTAATGGCAGCAACATTCATTTTATTTTATTTTACTTTTATATTTTTATTAGTTATGTTAGTCACCATACAGTTTGTTCCAGGAACTCTTTGTGGTTTCTCTTTTATTTTGGTTTAAAATTTATGTGATTTGGAAGATACCATGTGACCTTTGCCAGGACTGAATTTCTACCTGGAGCTCAGACACCAGGGACAATAGAATAATGCACTTTCAGAACTTCGAGGGCATAAAGAGATTTGGTTCATTCTCCTGATTTTATGGTTCAAAAGTGGAAACCTGTTTAGAGGTCTACATTTTGGGCCTAAACAGATCTGCCATTTGGTTTCCTTAGCAGGATGGGGGAACAGAAGCCTGGGTTCAGGACTTAGCTCTGCCACTTAACTGGGTGTGATTTTATGGAGAGATCTGATATCTTTGAGTTTTTATTTGTCACCTGCGCAATGGGGATAATACTCGCCTTGCACTGAGAATTAGACATAATGTACCTCAGTCACCTGGCCCAGGGCACCACTAAATGATGTTAGAGGATTGAACAAATATTTATTGACTCTGACTGGATTCTTCGGTGGATATATGGGCTCTGTGTTTGAGGAAGTGGCCCCAGTGTAGCAGTGCTCTCTTTAGCAGTTTCGTAAGGATTTGAGTCTTATTTCAAGTCCTTTTATTTCACACATGGAATTCAGACCTTGATCAGAACCCTAAGAACAAGAACCTATGATCTATTTTACCTGCAATTTTATTCTATCCCCATTATTGCTCTCGGAGGTACCTACTGAGTTGCACTAAGGTGTATACTGTGGTGACCGGACAGTATCCTCATCGTCTGCGTTGAGAGATGGCGGAATCACTGTTGCACAGATGGGGGACAAAGGTGCAGCGTTACTGCCTGTAGAGCCTTGAGAGGAGTTTAGGTTTTCAGTTTGGGCTTTCACATATGGGTTTCAGATATGCCACTAGGAGCTTGCTTTTTTGTTTCTTTGTACGGAAGAACTTGACATCTTTCTAGAGGCCACTGGCCCCTAAAGATTTGTGTGTCTGGGGCACCTCTGGGGGCCAACTTTGTTTCTCCCACTGTGCCAGACCTATCTTTGTGCTATGTCAAAACATCAGGAACGGATCAGACGTTTCTTGAACTGGCAATGCTGCTGTGTCCAGTCTGGGCAGAATTGATTCTCTTTCTTGTTTGGGCCTTTTGTTCTTTAACAGATGATTCTATTTTACCTTGTCTTTGTAAGGCCTGAAGGGCTAGTAATTTTTAGGATTTGAAAGTTATTGATAAGTTAAGGAAATCTGAAGTCAGTGGAGTTTGCTAGATTCATTTCTGCTTTTTCTCTTCTTACGCTCTGTTTTGCTCACATGGCAGGTACCCAGTTATAAAAATGCCAATTTTCTGCTGAGTACCAGTTGCCTTGACAAGCTTTTCATGTAATGCACCAAATTTACTGTTCTGGGATCCATTTTATTATACCTTGTTCAGATTACTTGTTTCAGTAGAGGGCAAATTTTAATCATTTGGATGGCTGCAGATTATAGGTGCCTTCATTCCCTCCTTATCTTGATGTAACTTCTTCTCATCTGTATTTATTTATTTATAACATATAATCATAATATTTGTTTCAGGGTATAGGTCTGTGATTCCTCAGCCTTACACAATTCACAGCACTCACCATAGCACATACCCTCCCCAAAGTCCATCACCCAGCTACCCCATCCCTTCTACCTGCCCTCCCCTTTAGCATACCTCAGGTTGTTTCCTGAGATTGAGAGTCTCTTATGGTTTGTCTCTCTTTCTGGTTTCATCTTGTTTAATTTTTTTCCTCTCTTCCCCTAAGATCCCCCATCTTGTTTCTCAAGTTCTTCTTATCAGTGAGATCATGTGATAGCTGTCTTTCTCTGATTGACTTATTTCACTTTATTTCACTTAGCATAATAGCCTCTAGTTCCACCCATGTCATCGCAAATTCATCATATAAAATGGCAAGATTTCATTTTTGGATAGCTGCATAATATTCCACTGTATGTATATGAGTGTGTGTGTATAGATATAGATATACCACATCTTCCTTATCCATCCATTCATCCATTGATGGACATCTAGGCTCTTTCCATAGTTTGGCTGTTGTGGACATTGCTGCTATAAACATTCGGGTGCACGTGCCCCTTCGGATCACTACATTTGTGTCTTTAGGGTAAATACCCAGTAGTGCGATTGCTGGGTCATAGGGTAGCTCTGTTTTCAACTTTTTGAGGAACCTCCACACTGTTTTCCAGAGTGGCTGAACCAGCTTGCATTCCCACCAACAGCATAGGAGGGTTCCCCTTTTTCCGCATCCTCACCTACACCGGTCATTTCCTGATTTGTTAATTTAACCCATTCTGAGTGGTGTGAGGTGGTATCTCACTGTGGTTTTGATTTACATTTCCTTGATGTCGAGTGATGTCGAGCACTTTTTCAGGTGTCTGTTGGCCATTTGGATGTCTTTGCTGAAATGTCTGTTCACATCTTCTGTCCATTTCTTGATTGGATTATTTATTCTTTGGCTGTTGAGTTTGGTAAGTTCTTTATAGATTTTGGATACCTTTATCTGGTATGTCATTTGCAAACATCTTCTCCCATTCTGTCAGTTGTCTGTTGGTTTTTTTGAGTGTTTCCTTTGCTGTGCAAAAGCTTTTGATCTTGATGAAGTCCCAGTAGTTCATTTTTGCCCTTTCTTCCCTTGCCTTTGGTGACGTTTCTAGGAACAAGTTGCTGCGGCTGAGGTCGAAGAGGTTGCTGTCTGTGTTCTCCTCAAGGATTTTGATGGATTCCTGTCTCACACTGAGGTCTTTCATCCATTTTGAGTCTGTTTCTGTGTGTGGTATAAGGAAATGGTCCAGTTTCATTCTTCTGCATGTGGCTGTCCAATTTTCCCAACACCATTTGTTGAAGAGACTGTCTTATTTCCATTGGACATTCTTTTCTGCTTTGTTGAAGATTAGTTGACCATAGAGTTGAGGGTCCATTTCTGGGTTCTCTATTCTGTTCCATTGATCTATGTGTTGTTTTTGTGCCAGTACCATACTGTCTTGATTACAGCTTTGTAATAGGGCTTGAAGTCTGGAATTGTGATGATCCTAGCTTTGGTTTTCTTTTTCAACATTCCTCTGGCTATTCAGGGTCTTTTCTGGTTCCATATAAATTTTAGAATTATTTGTTCCATTTTTTTGAAAAAAGTTGATGGCATTTTGATAAGGATTGCATTAAATGTGTAGATTGCTCTAGGTAGCATGGACATTTTCATAGTATTTGTTCTTCCAATCCATGAGCGTGAAACGTTTTTCCATTTCTTTGTGTTGTTCTCAATTTCTTTCATGAGAATTCTATAGTTTTCTGAGTCCAGATTCTTTGCCTCTTTGGTTAGAATTATTCCTAGGTATCTTACAGTTTTGGATGAAATTGTAAGTGGGATAGACTCCTTAATTTCTCTTTCTTCTGTCTTGTTGGTGTACAGAAATGCACCCGATTTCTGTGCATTGATTTTGTATCCTGACACTTTACTGAATTCCTATATGAGTTGTTACAGTTTTGGAGCAGAGGATTTTGGGTTTTCCACATAAAGTATCATATCATCTGTGAAGAGTGAGAGTTTGACTTCTTTGCCAATTCGGATGCCTTTTATTTCTTTTTGTTGTCTGATTGCTGAGGTTAGGACTTCTAGTACTATGTTGAATAGCAGTGGTGATAGTGGACAGCCTTGCTGTGTTCCTGACCTTAGGGGAGAAGCTTTCAGTTTTTTGCTATTTGAGAATGATATTTGCTGTGAGTTTTTTATAGATGGCATTTATGATATTGGGGTATGTATCCTCTATCCATACACTGTGAAGAGTTTTGATCAAAAAAGGATGCTGTACTTTGTCAAATGTTTTTTCAGCATCTATTGAGAGTATCATATGGCTCTTGTTTTTTCTTTTATTAATGTATTGTATCACATTAATTGATTGCTGTGGATGTTGAACCAACCTTGCAGCCCAGGGAAAAGAATCCCACTTGGTCATGGTAAATAATCCTTTTAATGAACTGTTGGATCCTATTGGCTAGTATTTTGGTGAGAATTTTTGCACCATGTTCATCAGGGATATTGGTCTATAGTTCTTTCTTTTGATGGGGTCTTTGTCTGGTTTGGGGATTAAGGTAATGCTTACCTCATAGAATGTGTTTGGAGATTTTCCTTCCATTTCTATTTTTTGGAACAATTTCGGGAATATAGGTATTAATTCTTCTTGAACTGTTTGGTAGAATTCCACTGGGAAGCTTTCTGGCCCTGGGCTCTTTTTTGTTGGGAGAGTTTTTGATTACTCCTTCAATTTCCTTACTGGTTGTGGGTCTGTTCAGGTTTCCTATTTCTTTCTGGTTCAGTTTTGGTTGTTTATACGTCTCTAGGAATGCATCCATTTCTTCTAGATTGTCTAATTTGCTGGTGTATAGTTGCTCATAATATGTTCTTATAACTGTTTGTATTTCTTTGGTGTTGGTTGTGATCTCTCCTCTTTCATTCCTGATTTTATTACTTTGAGTCTTTTCTTTTTGATAAGTCTGGCCAGAGGTTTATCAATCTTATTAATTCTTTCAAAGAACCAGTTCCTAGTTTCATCGATCTGTTCTACTGTTCTTTTGGTTTCTGTTTCATTGATTTCTGCTCTGATCTTTATTATTTCTCTTCTCCTGCTGGATTTAGGCTTTCTTTGCTGTTCTTTCTCCAGACCTTTTAGGTGTAGGGTTAGATTGTGTATTTGAGACCTTTCTTGTTTCTTAAGAAAGGCTTGTATTGCTATATACTTCCTCTCAGGACCACCATTGCTGCATCCCAAAGATTTTGAACAGTTGTGTTTTAATTTTCACTTGTTTCCATGAATTTTTAAAATTCTTCTTTAATTTCCTGGTTGACCCATTCATTCTTTAGTAGGATGCTCTTTAGCTTCCATGTATATGAGTTCTTTCCAACTTTCCCCTTGTGGTTGAGCTCTAGTTTCCAAGCACTGTGGTCTGAAAATATGCATGGAATGATTCCAATCTTTTGGTACCAGTTGAGACCTGATTTGTGACCCAGGATGTGATCTATTCTGGAGAATGTTCCATGTGCACTAGAGAAGAATGTGTATTCTGTTGCTTTGGGATGGAATATTCTGAATATATCTGTGATGTCCATCTGGTCCAGTGTGTC
Organism: Mellivora capensis; assembly: GCA_004024625.1. Lineage (NCBI taxonomy): Eukaryota > Metazoa > Chordata > Mammalia > Carnivora > Mustelidae > Mellivora > Mellivora capensis. The sequence goes on from PISX010002089.1 coordinate 81,371, forward strand.
ATTTATTTCCTTGTTGATCTTTTCCTTACGTGATCTGTCCGTTTCATTGAGGGGGGTGTTAAAGTCCCCTACTATTGTTGTGTTATTGTCAATGTGTTTCTTTGATTTTGTTATTAATTGGTTTATATAATTGGCTATCAATTTAAATTGATGCCCATGTTAGGGGCATAGACATTTAAAATTGTTAGATCTTCTTGTTGTACAGACCCTTTAAATATGATACAGTGTCTTTCCTCATCTCTTATTATAGTCTTTGGCTTAAAGTATAATTTGTCTGATAAAAGGATTGCCAGTCCAGCTTTCTTTTGATGTTCATTAGCATGGTAAATTGTTTTCCACCCCCCACTTTAAATGTGGAGGTGTCTTTGGGTGTAAAATGAATTTCTTGCAAACAGCATATCGATGGGTCTTGGTTTTTTTGTCCTTTCTGATACCCTGTGTCTTTTGATTGGGGCATTTAGCCCATTACATTCAGGGTAACTATTGAAAGATATGAATTTAGTGCCATTGTATTGCCTGTAAGGTGACTGTTATTGTATATTGTCTCTGTTCATTTCTGGTGTATGTCACTTTTAGGCTCTCTCTTTGCTTAGAGGACCCCTTTCAATATTTCCTGTAGGGCAGGTTTGGTGTTTGCAAATTCTTTGAGTTTTTGTTTGTCCTGGAGGCTTTTTATTTCTCCTTATATTTTCAATGAGAGCCTGTCTGGATATAGTATTCTTGGCTGCATATTTTTCTCGTTAATGCTCTAAATATTTCATGTCAGCCCTTTCTGGCCTGCTAGGTCTCTGTGAATAGGTCTGCTATTAGAATTCTAATATTTCTACCATTGTAGGTTACACACCTCTTGTCCCGAGCTGCTTTCAGGATTTTCTCTTTGACTCTGAGACTTGTAAGTTTTAATATTAGATGACAGGGTGTTGACCTATTTTTGTTGATTTGCAGGGGGTTCTCTATGCCTCCTTGATATTGATGCCTATTTTCTCCCCCAGATTAAGGGAAGTTTTCCACTATAATTTGCTTCAATATACCTTCTGCCCTTTCTGTCTTTCTTCTTCTGGGATCCCAATATTTTAATATTGTTTTTTCTTATGGCATCACTTATCTCTTGAATTCTACCCTCATGATCCAGTAGTTGTTTATCTCTCTTTTGCTCAGCTTCTTTATTCTCCATCATTTGGTCTTCTGTATCACTAATTCTCTCTTCTGCCTCATTTAGCTGAGCAGTAAGAGTCTCCATTTTTGGTTGCTCCTCATTAATAGCTTTTTTTTAATTTCAACTTGGTTAGATTTCAGTTCTTTTTTTTTCCAGAAAGGGATTCTCTAGTATCTTCTATGCTCTTTTTTGAAGCCCAGCTAGTATCTTTATAATCACCATTTGGAACTCTAGTTCCAACATCTTACTAATGTCCGTATTGTTTAGGTCCCTAGCAGTTGGTATTGCCTCTTGTTCTTTTTTTTTGAGGTAAGTTTTTCTGGATTGTCATTTTGTCCAGAGAAGAATAGATCAATGAGAGAACAAAATGCTAAAAGGGTATCCACAACCCCAGAAAAATATAATTAAACAAATCGGAAGGGACCAGAAACCAGGGGGTAAAAGAAGGGGAAAAAACTGATTAGGCTGGTGGATGGAACAGAAATACACACTTGATTTGGGGTATATTTAGGTCTGTTAGAAGAAACTGCATTTCAGAATTTTAAAGAAAGAAAAACATATATGTATATACATAAAAATAAGGGTAAATATGATGAAGTGATAGACTATGACTGTAGAAATGAAAATTTAAAAAGATTTTTAAAAAGGTATTGTTAAGGTAAGATGTTGGTTAAAATAGGAAAGAGGAAAAATTAGAAAAATAGAAAAACAAAGAAATAAAGAAAATGCTAAGATTTTAACTTTGAAAGACTAAAGAATCATGGGGAAAAGCCATGAATTCTATGTGCTGTATTCCCCTAGTGCTTTAGTTTTGCAGTTCTCTTTGAATGGTGAACTTGATCTTGGCTGGATGTTCTTGTTGATCTTTTGTGAGAGGGGCCTGTTGCTGTGATTCTCAAATGTCTTTACCCGAGGCAGAATTGCACCACCCTCGCTGGGGCCAGGCTAAGTAATCTGCTTGGGTTTGCTCTTGGTAGCTTTTGTTCTCTGAAAGCTTTCCATACAGCTTTGTGGGATGAGAATGAAAATGGCGGCCTCTCATCTGGCCCTGGAGATGCTGAAAATTTGGGACCCCACTCCTCAGTGTGCCCTCCGAGAAAAGCAGTCAGTCACTCCTCTCTCCCTGGTCTCTGGCCGCACTCCATGCTCACCTGGCCTGTGACCGAGCGTTTTTGTCTCTGGCACACGACTGTATTTGGAGTTTCCAGACTGAGACGATTCCTGCAGTGTGCTCCCATGCCTCTCCTTTCAGTGGAGGAAAGAGAGGGTCTCCCCAGATCTGCCACTTGTGGGGGTCCCTGCTTGAAGAGCAGTGGCCCGACTGTGCCAGGGATCATGGTTTATGGCAACCCCGAGCTGAGATCCCACTCTTTGGCTCCATCTCTGCAGCCAGCTTCCCTGCTCCAATCCTTTAGAGCTTTGCTGCACTCAGGCACCCTCAGTGTTTCTGTGACCCTGAGGGACCTGAGACCACTCTGTCCCTGCAAGGGTTCCACCCCCTGCTTAGCCACTGGAGTGACATCCCTAAGCAGCGCAGACTTCTACATGTTCTGATTTTGTGCTCCACTGCTCTGTCACTAGCCAGGAGCTGGCTGAGGGAGGCTCCCTGCCCCCGGAGTCTATCTTCCCAAATATCGCCTGGGATTCACCTCTCCGTGCATCCTACCTTCCAGAAAGGGGTCACTTTTGCATTTAGAGAATTGCTGGTATTCTTTTCTTCAATCTCCTGATGAGGTTGTAGGTGTTCAGAATGGTTTGATAACTATCTTGCTGAATTCCTGGGACCAGACAAAATTTAGGTCTCCTACTCGTCCGCCATCTTGCTCCTCCTTGTTCTCTCTTCTTTGCTACTTTAATACAGAGGCTTCTAAATAACCCAGAGCAGAAGGAATACCAATCATGGCAAAATATTATGCAAGCTGGAAGCTTTGTCAAAGGTAAATTTAATTTTAAGCAAAAAAAAAAAAAAAATTTAAGGCAACCAATAAAAAGGAAAAAAATCAGGCCTCCTAACAGGGCCAACTATAAACTGGCTTAATTTCTTCTTTTGCCTTGTGGTTTAAAGTATTTTTAACTGATTAGTGATCCAGTTGTTTCTGGCCCTAAAAGCAGATATGAATGTAAAAGATAATATAGTTTTCTTGTAGCGAAATGATGCTAGATTTCATTTTTACCCCTCCATTCCTGCCAGTGGAATATTTCTTGGCCCCTTCTTTGGGCTCCCCAAATGACGAAGATCCAAGAGTCTGTGAAATCCTTCTTTCTGACTGCCATGGACTTAATTTTTTGTCCCCCTCCCCTCAAAATTCATTTTTTGAAGCCATGATCTCCGATGTGGTAGTATTTGGGACCTTCGGGAGGGAATTAGATTGAGTTGTGATCATGAGCATGGAATCCTGGTAAAATGGAACCAGGGAGCTAGCTTACTCTCTTGGCTGTGTGAGGATGGGGAAAGATGGCACCCATCTGCAGGTTAGGAAGACGGAACCTGCCAGGCACTGAATGTGCTGGGATTTTGATCTTGGACTCTTTAGGCTCCAGGACTGTGAGAAATCAGTATCTGTGGTTTAAGCCACCCAGTTTATGGTGGTTTTTGTAATAGCATTCCAAACTGAGTGAGACACTGACGAACCTTACTTACATTCAAGAAAATGTTTCCCAGTTCTCACAAGAATTCACTAAGCCAATACATGTTTAAATTGGTAAGTTGTGAGGGTCATTAATTTCTGAAAAGGCATAATAATTTTTGTAGATAATTTTTGAAGTGTATATCTTATGATCTATGAATGAAAAACTCATCTTAGCATGTAAATCGTTTCTGAGCCACAGCTAGACGCAGGAGGTTCTAAAGGCCAGCTCTGCCGGACTCTGTGGGAGACAGGTTGCCAATGTAGAGCTTCATTAAGCATGTTATACTTACAGCTCAAGAAATGCAATACATTTGTATGAGAGATTATTCAGGCTGCATGTCACCTCCACAGTCTTATAAAATTCCTTCTATCTTGCCAAAGAATCTTGATTTGACATTTTTATTTCAACAGTATTTTATACAGATAGATGTACACAAATCTCTCTGCAAAAGGAAGAATTATAAATGCTAATTCATTCAATTGAGCTGTAAACATTTTCTCTGCTGCTTAATAGGACAAAATACATAAAGATTAATTAAATGATCTGGAATTTCCAAGTTTCTTTTTAATTGCATAAATTGAGTCTGTTGCCAAAAGATATCCAGCTCTGGTAAACATGATGGATGGTGATGGAGACACGTGATGACTTGGATAGACTCCACTTCTGGATTCTGCCTGAGGATGTTGGCCACAGGCTGCAGTTTACAAGAAAATATCCACTCCAGTAATGGAGAAGCACGGCCTCTGTGTTCAGTGGTTTCATATGATGTCTTTAGAGTGTCACCATGTTGAAATGACAATGGGGAATGCTCACTGGTTGGGGGCTTGGGTCTTTGGGAAATGTGTGGCTCCAGTGTTTTAGCTGCCAAATATCTGGGTGTTGATAAGGGTTTCTGTTTGTTGAAATGCAGTACCTTGGTTGAGTGGAAGGGGTTCTTAAGTCAGAATTAAAAAGCCTACTTCTGGTCCTTTATCTGATAGCTAAAATGGAACCATAGATCTACCAACTGTAAGGTAGAGGCTCTGTGACTTGTTTCTACCTTTCTGGATAAGGGTAAGGAGCCCTCCAAAGTGATGATTGTCAGAGCTCCTTGAAAAATCTAAGCAGTATATTCATTAATATGTTAGTGAGCATCTGCTAGAGAAGTAGGCCTTGTACTGGGCTAGCCTTGTTGCATTCATATGTAACTAATATGTGTCTGTGTTGTAAGAATTCTTCTAGATGCTGTTAGAATGTTGTCTTGGAGCTGAAAGGGTGTTTTGGAGTTTTTTTTGGGGGGGTTGGGCTACAAGGAGATGGTGGTCGCACCATTTACGGTAGGATTACTAGGGGGCGGGTCCTGGGCATAGAATCATGCACGCAATCTTTTTAAATTTTCTTAGCAATACTATGAAGAGAGTTTTTAAGCCCAGGAGGAAACATGTCACAAGTGGTGAATTGAATGAGGATTTTTGGGAAAAGATTTTATTTATTTATTTATTTGACACAGAGAGAGAGAGAGTTCACAAGTAGGCAGAGAGGCAGGCAGAGGCGGGGGGGTGGGGGGGGAAGCAGGCTCCCCGCTGAGCAGAGAGCTGGATGTGGAGCTCCATTCCAGGACCTTGAGATCATGACCTGAGCCAAAAGCAGAGGCTTTAACCCACTGAGCCACCCAGGCGCCCCTTAAATGAGGATTTTTGTTCTTGGTTTGGGCCAAAAGGGCTTCCTTTCTAGACACGTCATATTCAGACAATCTCTGACCCTCGCCCCCACACTGAACAAATTTCCCCAACCCTGCCCTGTGTTCAAGGTCTGTTCCTTTCACATCATTGTTTTGGATTTTTCCATGTGTGGCTCTTCATAAATCTTTTCCTAATACTGAATAGTTTATTCTTTGAGATGCAGATGTAGAACACACAGGGATTTTGATTTACAATAGCACAAGATGCTGCCTTCAAATTATATAATTAGGGGACAAAGCCGTGTTGCAGTCCATGCCCTCATTGCAGAATCTCATGCCAATCAATTGCCTTGGAGTTTGTCTGATGTTTTCTGGGGGCTGGCTTTCCACACAGTGCTGCACCAGTGAGATAACCCTCACCCATCTCTACTCCCAAGGAGTCATCAGTCCACAGGGGGAGACAAACAGTTACACTCCACCTGGTAAATGACAGGTAGTGCTAGAAACACAAATATAGCAGGCTAAGGTGAGGGAGAGTGGTGGGGGTGCGTTCAGGAAGGTTCTCTGATGAAACCTTGGTCCAGAGACTGGGCATCCTTCCTCATTGGCTCCAGTGTTCTTAGCACTTATGACTGCCTGCCATTTTTCTGCTGCCCTGTGTCCCTGTGGAGTATCAGCTCTGAGAATAGGGCGTTAGTCTATTAGCATTCACTCTTATATATCTCAGGTGCCAGGGCCTGGGCCAGCCTGGCGCAGTGTGGAATGGATGAATGATAGATGGGGCCATTAGCTGGGAACCACAGGGCAATCATTTATAGGCTGTGGACAGTCTGTGAGAGGTTACCCTTTAGACAAGGGTGAGCCCCACACAGAGGGTAGGAAAAGGCAGTGCAGGCCACAGGGTTGGCTTATCCACTGGTACAGAGCCTGGAGACACCATAGGTGCACATGTCCTGACCGCATGTTTTTAAGGAGGCTGCCTTGCTTTTTTGGCCCCTGTGGCCTTCTGCACCCTTAGAAACACATGGAATGAAATGGCGCTGGTTAAGAAGGGTGGGCTCTTTGTGCTCCATTTTCTGAAGGTATATGGGAATGTTCATTCTTTGGGACAAAATTCTCATAGCATTGAGAAAATGAAAAATCTGAACCTGGCAGGCTACTTGACAATCTGATCGAAGGAGGAGCTGTGGATCCCTTCTCAGCTCAAAGGGATGCTGGGAGTCATTCGGCATGGAGGATATAAGTTCTCTGTTTATCAGACAGTTTGTTTTCAGTTGTCTTGTGTGGTTGCATAGACTGAGATTGATTCTGTTTAGAAGATTAAGGATGGGCTATTGGTAAAAGGAAAACTGAGCAGGTTTTTATGAACATTAATAAAAATTCTTTCCCGGATCTTGGTTTCTAAAACTGTTTCCCAGTAAAAGGAGCTAGGGCTCCTTGGAGAAATGGCAGATTCTTGGACTGGGGCAGGGAATTCATGAGAGTCTGGAGAATTTGTACTGTCAGAAAGTAATCAGCAAGTGCTCAATGCACAAACAATAAAAACACAATGGTGGGATTATGCCAAAAACACAGAGAAAGAGCTCCCAATGGCTACACTGGAATCATTTGAATAACAAAATATAGTAGTACTGGATTGTCATCTAAAGGATAAAATAAAGTAAAAGTCAAAGAAATAAGTGATTTGTACAAATGGGGGGCGGAGAGATAGATCTTCATGTAGAAGAATTCAAGGAAATGTCTATAGCTACTCTCCCTTCAAGGAGGTAGACCATAACTCCCACTCCTCAAATGTGGGCTATACATAGTGACTTCCTTCCAAGAGTACAGTACAGAAAGGGAGGGAAGACAGAATAGCTATACAGTGGAGAAACTTGATCACCACCTCCGCCAGAGGATCAAGGTTAGCATCAACAGGGATGAGTCATGCGGAAGTGATAGGAATGGCACTTCCTCTTCAAGACACCTGTCATCCTAGCCTAACCGTGAGAAAGAAACATCAGAAAAATCCCACTCGAAGTACATTCTAGGAGATGCCAAATCAGGACAACTGCCAAGGCCATCATAACAAGGGGAGTCTAAGAGAAGCTGTCACAGCCAAGGGGAACCCAAGGAGACATAATGAAAGAATAAGATCCTGGGACAGAAAGAGGACATTAGGTAAGAACTCAGGAAATCTGGATCAAGTGTGGATTTTAGTTAATAATAATAATAATATATCCATATTTGTTGATTAGTTGGGACACATATACCATGATAGTTTAAGAGAATAGCAATGGGAGAAGCCAGTCAGGGGGTGTATAGGAACTCTGTACCATTTTAGCATTCATTCTGTAATCTAAAGCCATTCTTTTTTTTTTTTTTTTTGAAGATTTTTATTTATTTATTTGACAGACAGAGATTACAAGTAGGCGAGAGAGGCAGGCAGGGAGAGAGAGGAGGAAGCAGACTCTCTGCGGAGCAGAGAGCCCGATGTGGGGCTCGATCCCAGGACCCTGGGATCATGACCTGAGCCGAAAGCAGAGGCTTTAACCCACTGAGCCACCCAGGCGCCCCCTAAAACCATTCTAAGACAAAAAGTTTATTGAAGTTTATTGAAAATTAACCAAACCATGGAGTATTGTCACTTTTGATTGGAGAACAGGATGCCATGTCAGCCTGCCAATATGTTCTATAGATGAAGGTTGAGGGGTGGTTTTGAAGACCTAGCTCGCCAAATAGACTCTGCACGGAAGTTGTTAGGGATGTGGAAACATCTTGCCAGAACCAGTTGGGTGGCATGTAGAGTAATGCGGATGTCATATGATAGACCATTGTTTCAAGTGGCCCAAACCAAGCAGGCTATCCAACATAGATAGAGGCTGAGCCAGACTGTCTTGGATTTAAATCCAGCCTTGATGTGTACCAGCCAAGGGATTTTTGCGGAAGTGGTTTTATGCTCTGAACCTTGGTTTCCTCCTCAATAGAATGAATATCATGGCAACACCAAATCAAAAATAAAATGAGGGGGCTGATGTGCATAAAGCACTTAGCCCAGTACTTGGTACTCATTAACTGACCTGTAATTGGCAGCTTCTGTTGTCGCCGGTAACTTCTCTCTCTCTCTCCTTTTCTTTTCTTTCTTTTTTTTTTTTTTAATGTGCAAAATATATTCCATTAACGCAGTCTGCGTGATTCTGCTTAATGGCAGGAGATGATGCCAGTGGCTACTTTGATCTAATTTCAAGGGTAGGAGGAAGTTCTTCCCTTGCAAAATATCTGTTATCAATGCCTCTATCCCCACCCCCCGGAAGAATTAATTATGTTAAATAACTTGTATTAAACATTATCATACCTCTTTCAAGCTGCTCATGTCCCTAGAAGGGATAACACATCTGGCATGAAAGGGCTTACAAGATTTGCCATGTGGGAGAAACTAAGTGCACTGGGACCTTGGAACAAGAGGAGAAAACGCTCAGAAAAGAGAGCAAAGGCACCGTACTGGCCTACAAAACCCACCTACATATATACCCAGGGATGGTCCTATTGCTGTTTATCTACAAGTCAGTATTTTCCATTTCCTACTAATGTAGGTATCCATGCAGTTTGGATTTATCTAAGTTGTACAAATGAAATGTAGGTCAAAAACATTTTTACAGATTTTCATGGTAAAGATTAATCTTTACTCAAGCAGCTGGATCTCTGGAACTTGACTGTCATGGAGAGGAATACCAGCTGACCCACCAAGACTTCATTTAATGGATTCAACTTTCTAATTGCCTTTTTTCTGCCTCTCAGAAATTATTACATCAACATCTTTTACCCTGATTGAAAACCCGAACGTGTCTGCTGTTGGCATGTGCCACAGCAAAAGCATGCTGGCTTTGGCTTACTTCCCCCTTGGCTACATTTCCCAGTGTTTTCCCCCTTTCAACTGAAGGATTTCTGCAAAGCCACAGAAGTTTAATATGTTTTTATAGATGCTCAGTAGAAAAATAAAAATGGCTTCATGAGTAACTAAGGTTAGAAAATACGGAGTTAAGCCAAGTTAAGCAGGTTACTTTACTTGCAGACCTTTTCAGAACCTAGATTTTCCTGATGCACCTTGGGAGTCTCCGAGAATGTATGTGATACAAGTTATCTCCAAACTTTCACGAAACCTACCTTTTTGCAGTGTCTCTCGAGCCTGATGCCGAGAGATCAGAGGTTGGAGGTACGTACTCAAAAAAGACCATTCCCATTCCACACTATTTTTCAATTTATTTGCACTCATCAGATTTGTCTTTTTTATGGCTACATGTCATCTGTAGCAAAATTTACACACTTACTAAATTTTTCTCTGTATCATCCCTCTGCCCCATATAATATCATATTTGTAATTTTTTAAATAGCATAGTTGAGCCTCTATAGAACTTCGGGTTTTATTTTAGTGACATAATTGCTGACATTGGCATTAGTGAATTGTCAGTCATTGGTGCGTATTAAGGAGGTAGAAGCAAATTGCTGCTGAACCCAGAGTTAGAGCAAGTCACCTCGAATGATTATGCAAAAAATCCAATTTGCGTCTTATAATTGTTTTCGCACGGCAGTCCCTAGTTGTGGACTTATTTTAATAGGAAAAAACCTTGAAACATTGTTTCAATTGCTAAGATATTTTCATTTGTCATTAGAGAGCTTCTTATTAGTGGGAAGAAAACAGTAAATCTCAAGACATCTAGTTTTTATGGTGTCAGTTTTCATATGAGGCAGTACCTGGTGGAGAAGTGGATACAATGAAGCAAATATATCCTGCTTTTCCTTCTTATTCCTCATTTAAGTCCAAAAAAAAGGGGGGGTTTGCAAGAGCTGCTGAGAAGAAGACTGACCCCCAAATAGGAGGCAGTTTCCTCCCCAATGCAATCTGTACTATCCAGGATGGGGCCAGCCAGGACATGGGATAGTGATTCACATCAACTATCTTTCTTTCTGTGGTCCAAGGAAATTAACTTTCTTATGCCTCCCAAGTGTTGTTTACCAAAATGTAAGCCACAGCACTCATAAACTCATTTGAGGTCTTTAAATCATCGTGAATATTTTATTTATTAGCAACTTATGAGCCAACAGATGTGTTTATTATTGTAAACCATACACATATTGGGGAAGTAATGCTCATAAACTCATTATCAGTCATTCTTCCTTATCCTTGCCAAAATATTATTATTTGATATGTAAAAAGGAGTGGGTGTCTGGCCCTGTGGCTAAAATATAGGACACAAGGCAGTATTGGACAATAATTATAGAGTCAGCTGAGTGCTATTCTGGGGTAGGGCTTGGCTGGGAGTGTGGTCAAGACCTTTCAAAGATTCTTGAAGAACAGGAGAAAAAGAAGGAATTGAATTTTTTCCATGCTTTGCTTTCAGCCCTAGAAGCAAGAATGCAGTTATTGCATGAGTTAAATGTGGAAATCAATCAGTTAGTGGGTATTTATAGGGTAGCCTCCGTGCAAAAGGAAGGGTATAGAGCAATAAACCTAGTGGCTCTAGCCTTTAGAGATTTTGTAATTCAGACAGACAAGATAGAAACTCATTGACGAAGTTCATTGCCAATGCAAGATTCTCAGAGACGGGTGAAGCAGCCCCAAGTTTTTAGTAACTGCACTGGAAAAGCATTATGGTGCATGTTGTGGTTCCAGTTACCGAATGCGGAGTCGGGGACAAAAGCGCTGGGTCACGGTACGCTGAAGAGGTTTGGGAAGGACAGGTGTGGCTTGACTGGCTGCCATAGTTCAGAATGCAGAAAATCTGTCTAAAAAGCAGAAAATCTGAGCCTTGCTCAAAAGAATGGCATAGGAGGTAATAGATTCGAGTGAGTAAACACAAGGGCTTCAAGGCAAACTTACATGGCATTTGGGGCAGGTCCTCTGAGCCTCCGATCCTCCCTTTATTCAACATTACAATAGGGATAGTGAAAATATGATATCACTGTATTAACTACCAACATATGAAATAAAATCAGATAACACTTTTATTTTTATTTTTCTTAAATTTTATTAATTTATTTGGCACAGAGAGAGATCACAAGTAGGCAGAGAGGCAGGCAGAGAGAGAGGGGGAAGGCTCTCCGCTGAGCAGAAAGCCTGATGTGGGGCTCAATCCCAGGACCCTGAGATCATGACCTGAGCCGAAGACAGAGGCTTAACCCACTGAGCCACCCAGGCGCCGCAGATAACACTTTTAAAAGAAAACAATTTTACATGATGCTGGACGCTTGAAAGGTCCCACATCAGCTGCTGTACGAATCACTGTAAACAATGCCTGTGGACTCTTATTGGGGCCAGGAATAAAGTTTACAGGATAGGGAGTGGAATATATGGCTAAAGAACTGAATTTCTAATTTTTAAATATCAGACATCCCTTTGGCATTCGTGCCAGGACTATCTGGAGCAGTGTAACATGTTAAAGGGACTCTCTGTATAAGAGGGTAAGAGGGAGCTTGGGGTGTATAACCCATCAAGATAGGAGAAAAGAATTAAGTAGTGGTGATCATATTAGATGGATTTTTTTTTTCTGTTAAGTAAAAACAAACCTAGACAGGGGCCAGAAAGGGGGCTAGCCAATCCTGCAGGTTGGTTGTTGTGGGTCAGAAGCTCAGCGGCTTAGGTTAAGAGATCAGCCACGATAAGCTCGTCTGTTTTGTTCCAACCAACCCAAGAGAACGGTGGTTACCAGATATAATAATGCTTGTCAGAGGCGGTTCCTGAAAACCCTCTGCTGCTTCAGCATAATCAGAACGACAGAAGTTGCAGGATGATTTTCCTTGTGAGAGGCATCGGTTCAGAATGCTAATTAGGGGGAGTACAAGGAATATGGATCAGCAGCTGAGCGATGCATTTCCTCCCAGTCCGTGGAGACGAGATGGGAAGTGGGCTGCGGAAGAATTTGACTTACCTGATTTATGGTTCATGATGTGATTCTGTACATTGATTTCAGGCTCTTAATTCTTCTTATCTGCTGCTTCTGTGAAGAGATGCTTGGAGGAGGCACCCAGAGAGTAGGCTGGCTTCTCCCTTGGAAACTTTGGAGGTGCCATTATGCTTGGAAATATCTTGGTACAAAGCAAAAACAAAAACAAAAAACCACATTAGGACCCAGTGCCAGTTGTTATCATCCAAGTTCCAGGAAAAAAGCTATCTAAACATGAAGTTTGGAGTCTTTACTCTTTTATCCAGTTCTGCTTTCTCTTGGGTGACCTTAAAGTGGAACTTGAATGTAGTGGCAAGTGGGTCCAATCTCTGAAAAACAGCCGCTTGGGTCACTCTCTATCTTTGCTTTTATTTGCTGCCAAGCGTTCAGTTTGTAAGAAAAACCTAAACATTTATCCAGAAACTCCCAGTGCTGATTTGCACCTGGTTGTGGTCTCGGTGACTGTGGCTGAGGGCTTCCTTCTTGCCAGGCACTACGGTGAGCGCTTCACAAGGAGAAGTCACATAATCCTCATAGCATATTGAGTGGCAGGTCCTGTACTATCATGAGTACCTGTTTTAGAGATGAGAAAAAGCACCCTGAGGCTAAGTGTGTTGCCCAAGGCCACACAGCTCCTAAACTGGGGAGCCAGGGATTCAAACCCTGGCCATCTGACTCCAGAGTCCATGGTCTGAGAAAGTGTATGAATCACAAGGGCGCTTTCGGACAACTTGGAGGTGAAGACGTGGCCTGCAGAACAGAGTCTGAGCAGACTGGGCCTTATGGAGGTCAAGCTGGGCATGTCCTATTCAGACATCACTCAGGACCATGGGCTGGTGTATGAACCGCATGCCGGTCACGTGGCTGTTTCGGAGGTGCAAGGTGGACACACTGCATGACAAGCTGGCAATTTCTAGGGTGCTCCTGTGGTTGAAGGTACCAATGAGGGGCAGTGATTAAGAGCTTGGTTTCTGGAGATGCATACACCCAGCTCCAAATGTGAAGGGTGTCGGTGGTGGTGGTCACTGGGCGGCAGTTCCAAGACTTGCTTCCTGTGTGATCTTGGGCAAGTTACGTTAACTTCCTAAACCTCAGTTTCTCCATCCAAACTATGATGATAAGACTGCCTACGAAATAGGGCTGCTGCAAAGATGAAGTGAGAGAAAACGTGTAAAAGCTTTAATGCAGGGCCCGGAACATGGTGAGTATGCCATCTGTGGTGGCTGGTGTTGTTTGGTTGCTCCTAGGGCAAGGGGGAAGTTTTAAAGATCATGGGCGGGAAAGCATCTCCCTCCAGTTGTCAAAATACAGAAGTGTTCTCTGCCGACACAGATGCTAGAGGAGGTCGGGGCTCGGGAGAATTGTCATCAGCTTCCTCAGTTAGCCTGAGCCCCAGTGACAGGTCATAAACCGGGTGCTGTCTTATTCTAAGGCACAAGACCGTGCCTTCTGCCTCTGGTTTATTTATTCCATCGCTTGGCAGTGATCGCCCCTTTATCCCACATCCTCGTGGAGTCCGGGAAACCGAAGCCTGCGGAGACTTTGGGTTCACCACCCAGGAAGACAAGAGCGTGGTGCGGGATGCCTTGAGACCCCGGGAGCCATTCAAGGCTTGACAAATGCCAGTTGAAGCTGGAAAAATCTGGCCGAAAAGGGAGTGGGTCCTCTTGATTATATTCAGGGTTTTATCTTGTGTGATGAGCTCACGTGGTTCCCTTCTTCTCAGCACTCCCACACTTGAGGGCTGGTGGCTGTTCCCATCGCACGGGGAGCTGTGTGCCCCATCTCCACAAACTTGCTGTGCGAACGATAGAGGTTTTTTTCATTATACTTATTCTTAAGGTCAGTGAAGCATTTGATACTTCTGACTAAAAAAAGATTAATTAGAATCCAAAGGGAGAAAGAACCAACCAAACAAAGCATCATTTCCTGCACACACATAAAGCACCCCTTGGGGTAGGGGGTGGGGCTCAAAGTTAGCTACCTCTTGCTGGGCTCCAGAATTCAGACTTTTTTTTTAAAATATTTTATTTATTTAGATTTTATTTATTTATTTGAGAGAGAGAGAGAGAGAGAGACAAGAGATAGTGACAGAGAGCAGGCACAGGGAGGAGAGGGAGGAGACTCCCCCCTGAGCAGGGAGCCTGATGCAGGACTCGATCCCAGGACCCTGAGATCATGACTTGACCTGAAGGCAGATGCTTAACCTACTGTGCCACCCAGGTGCCCCCGGACTCTAGACTTAAGACAACCAGGCAGAATGTTCTTGAGCTCTGAGGCAGGTGGGCCCCTTTTTAGCAGCATGACTTTGGACGAGTCACTAATCCCTCGCAACCTCATTTTCCTTAGTTCTGAGTATAGATGGTGACCCCTGGCCTGCCTTCCTCATTAGATTCATAGATACTGAAATTGGAATGTTTCTGGAGGCCCTTTCCAAATCGTACAATACTAGTTTGGGTTTCTTCTTCTTTTTTTTTTTTTTCCCCAAGGTCACAGAGCCTAGCGCAATCATGATGTACATCTGGGTGGCACAGGTGACATATAGTCAGCCTGCAATAGTGCATGGAAAAGACACTGATCATGATTGATGCGTATGTTTTAGATACACCACGTGGGGAGACTTTGGGCTTCTGCTTCCCTTCTGTTGGGTGTAGAGGGTCAGGGGCCAGTACTCCCCCCGCTTCTGCTGGAGAGCAACCTGACAAATTCTACAGCACATTCTCCCCAGAGCCTCACAGTGTCCCTTAGTCCTTTTCAACCTAGAACACAGTGGGGATGAACAGAGAAACCACGGAGTCCAAGCTACGGTGTGTCCTTCGAGTAAGCACTTAGCTGCTGAGGAAAATGGCACCAACGGCTACAGATGAACAAAACTAATTTGGGCAAGGGAGTGGGAAAATGCCTGGAATTTTGACCCTGGGGAGAGCAGCCAATGACCCAGATGCAGATGGCATTAGAGGTGATCTTGAAAGCGAACATTTCCTCTTGGACTTTAAACTGATAACTATTAGTTGAATGAGACTATGTTAAAATTGTTAACTATAAAACACAGTCTTCCACGTTATTAAAACAAACTATCAAATGCCTCATTAGCTTTAAAAATAGCATCATTTGTGCCAAAGACTCACTGGCTAGCAACTTCCCTGTGGAGAGACCAAAGTCACCGCCGTAGCCCCAGGATCTGAGATAATGCCCTGCTCGTAGTAAGGTTTCAGCAAAGATTTGTTGACTGATGGGCTGAAGGGAAAAAAGAAGCATGCATTGAAGCCGTGGAGGGATTGACCCGTTGTTTTTAATTTAAATCAGTGGATATTTTGAAAGACTTTAGTTTCATTGTAAATAATAAAATATGTGAAATCATGTGTTTAAGATGCTACCTACACATTATTCAATTCACATTGAAATAGTTGACTAATAAACACAAAAATGTCCATATACCTCTTAAAATCATCTTCTTCCTACTCTTGGGGATGCTTTAATAGTCTGGTAATCATATGGTACATATTGTTTGTGTGGAGGCTGGGATAAGAATTCTGGAAGGATTTAGGTGACCTATGAGCAGTTTAATATCTGTTGGGTGGTCATTACCTGGGGTAATCTTTTGTCCTGTTTTTGGCCAGGACAGTGCCATTTATACCAGTTGTCTGGCATAATTATTAATGTCACTCTTTTTTTTAAAAAAAATATTTATTTGTCAGAGAGAGAGAGAGAGCACAAGCAGGGGGAGCAGTAGGCAGAGGGAGAAGCAGACTCCCTGCTGAGCAGGGACCCCAATGTGGGACTCGATCCCAGCACCCTGGGATCATGACCTGAGCTGAAGGCAAAGGCTTAACTGACTGAGCCACCCAGGTGCCCCTATTCATGTCACTCCGTATCAAGCTTAGCAGTGTCTTCATTTGAGCATAAATGATTTGGTCATAGCTTGTAAGTGGCTGGATTGTCAAAGAACACAGGTTTTTGTTTGTTGGTTTGTGTTGGTTTGTTTTAATAGTTGTCAACGAGTGACTGTGTGAATGAGGGAGTAGGAATGATTATTCCCTGGAGGACTCAAAAGGTAGCTTGTACTGAACAGAGAGAAAGGTCTAGACTCCTGGTTCCAAGGTTGACTTCTGTTTGAGGACTAGGGCCTTTGACCTTAAGGCGGGCCTCCCCTTCCATTCTTCATCGAGAGACTGGTGGTTAGGATTGCTTCCCACTCCAGTGATGTGGCAGTTGGCCTGGGGTGTGGGTTCCAACATCCAACTTTTGATCCTCTGTGTAATGCAATTGTTAATTAGCATAATGCAGAGACTGAGAGCTTCTATTCAAAAAGCCTACTTTTGGGACTGACGCTGTTCTCTCTCAGACCCTCACTGCTGTTACCATAAGGAAATGTTGATTGCGGGAAATCAGGAGCTGTCCCCAATACCCCCCCTCCCCTTGTCAATTCTCCAAATGGAAATGGAACACAAGAGTGGATACTTTGTAAAGAATGTATGCTCATGATTAGTTTGGGGTTTGCTTTTCTATGGTCACCTGATAATTCCTGGCAGGGAATTTTTGTAAGTTAACCTGATTGCTTTGGGAATTTATGTGTTTTTTAATTTATATTTGTTTGTCTTCCTCTCACCCACATTAAGGGCACAGATATTTTCTATCTCATTTTTTTATCATCTTAATTTTATTTTATTTTTTTCAGTGTTCCAAGATTCATTGTTTATGTACCACACCCAGTGCTCCATGCAGTACGTGACCTCCTTAATACCCACCACCAGGCTCTCCCGACTTCCCACCCCCCTCCCCCTCCAGAACCTTCAGTTTGTTTCTCAGAGTCCACAGTCTCTCATGCTTCGTGTCCCCCTCCAATTTCCCCTAATTCACTTTTATACAACAGTGTAAGAGGGTTCCCCCTTTCTCCACATCCTCTCCAACACACGTTGTTTCCTGTCCTGTTGATTTTGGCCATCTTTCTCTCTCATTTTAATTGCCTTCTTGTGTTTCTTTGCAGTTTGACCACTCAAGTGTGCATCCCAGACACTACCGTTTCATTTCGTTTCAGTCATTTTCTTAACTTTGATATCTCTTACACCTTTTTTTAACCTGCATGCTCTTCCTCTATCCCTCTTCCCCTGCCCCTTACAATTTATTAGTTAAAACCAGGCCATTTAACTTGTAGAGTTTCCCACAGTTTGCATTTTGCTTATTGCTCAGTCGTGATGGAGTTCATCCTGTTCTTCTGTCCTTGGAATTTCCTATAAATTACTTGGGAGCTGCAGTCCACAGGTTTGACCAGCCTCAGGTCTGATTCCTTGGCAGGGCTCTGGGTAGTGGCAGAGCGTTCTTCCCTTGGGAGGCACATGGCACCTGTGGCTCTCTCTGCTATTGGTGCTCTTTGCCTAGAGTCATCAGTCCTCTAGGATTGCAAAGCAGTGCATATCATTGATTTTTCATTTATTAGCTGGAATATTTCTATAATGAAGTGTTTCCTCATCTCCTTTGGTTTCTCATCCAGCGTAATTCATAAGAGATAAGCAGGATAAATCCTTGATTGTTTGCCTTTCTTCATCAGGTTCATAGTAGGGAATCTTTCCCCTACCATCCTTTGACAGCAACCAGTGAGTTGTGTGCTTTTTTTTCCTTTTCTTGTTTTTTGGTATTATTATGAACAAATGGATTTAAACATATTTTATGGGTTTCAGTCAATTGCAGTTATCATCTTTCTTTCTTTTTTTTTTTTAAAGGTTTTATTTATTTATTTGACATACAGAGATCACAGGCAGAGAAGCAGGCAGGGGGAGGGGGGGCGGAGTTGAAGCAGGCTCCCTGCTGAGCAGAGAGCCCAATGCGGGGCTCAATCCCAGGACCCTGGGATCATGACCTGAACTGAAGGCAGAGGCTTTAACCCACTGAGCCACCCCTGGAGTTATCAACTGCTCCTGCAGTTATCATCTTTATTGAAGTGCAGATCTTTGCCTTGGGAGAGCCTCTTCAAGTTGGCTCCATTTGACATGGCCCTAGGAGTCTTTGACAGCTTCCCTGCTACATGGAATGACAAGATCTTCTAGGCCTTTCTTATACATTTCCTGCCCCAGACCAGGAAGCAGCCATTTCTCCAAGATATTCTGATTTCTTTCAGTGAGAAATTAGTATATCAAGGCCACACTCTGGGTGCTAGAAATGCTCAATGTTACTTGGTTAGACTTTGTTTCTAGCTGTTTAGAAGAAAAGCTAGAAGCTGGCTAGGATACAGATGTATAAATATAGCTCTGTGTGTGTGTGTGTGTCTAAAAAATGCCTTATAATTTCATATTGATACTTTTAATTCAAATACCATATATGTATAGTATGTGTGTGTATATTATATACATATAATATATATATGTATTTTATATATTTGAATAGAATATATATGTATTTTACATCTGTATCTTCTTTCACATGAAGAAACTTGGTTCTAGGGACAAAGGGATGATAGAATTAGAATATCTCATAACTTTTAATAACTTGTGCTTGGATCTCATATATAAAACATCTCGAGAATAGTATTATTTCACAAATATGATTTCTCAAAATACTTAAAACATTTTAAAAATTTTGTTTTTCCTATTCTCTTTATTTAAAAACAATAATTTTACTATATCTACATTTTGGAAGCATGCATCCATTTCTTTCTTTTTCTTTTTTTTTTAAAGATTTTATTATTTATTTTAGAAAGAGCACTTCAGTAGGGGGAGAGAGGGAGAGAGAGAGAATCCCAAGCAGACTGCCTGCTGAATGCAGAGCCTGACACGGGGCTTGATCTCACAACCTTGAGATTATGATGGCTGAGACTATGACCTGAGTTGAAACCAACTCAGTTAACCAACTGAGCCACCCAGGTGCCCCAGCATGTTTCCATTTCATACTATACTTTCCCTAACCCTCATTCAGTCTTAATTTTTTAAGCATCTATATATTTAATCTTCACCACCAGTCCTATCTCTTCTCTTTAGCCATTTTGGTTGAATCTTATTTTCTAGCATATTCCTCAGGAATGGTTCAAGGGGACCATATTCCCTGAAGTTTTACATGTAACCTGTGTCCCTTACACTTGAAAATAATTTTGCTGAATATAAAATCCTTGGCTCATATTTTATTTCCTTGAGCTTTTTAAATGTCATTTTCAAAGCCTGATTATAACTTTTTTTCTCTTGTAAATCACTTGTTCTTTTGCCTAGATGCTCAGAGAATTTTTTCCTTTTCTTTAAAAGTAACAAAAGTGAACATGAAGGTAGAAGTAGAGCCAGGATATTTCAGAAAGCACCCAACATATATTTTTTTTCTTAACACAATGTGAAAACAACAGAAGAGGGAGCTCTGCAGTGAGAAAAGCTACTGTGAACCATGCTTCCTAAAAGTTTAGGAGAATTCATTTCACATAAATATAAGCTATAGAAAAGGATGGAGGTAAAAATCTCATATGAAAACAAAGTAAGATAAAAAGAATAAAGAGCAGAGTAATGTCTTTACATATAACACACTAAATAGATGAACCCATTCAACAGGTTAAATCTATAATTTTCTCTTGTCAAAATGAACTAAAATTCATTAAGAAGGTGATAAAAGAGATGAAAAATGAGGTGACAAGTAAGGAAAAGTATTGGAAATAAAGGAAAATCTTTTTTAGAAATAAAGATTAAACAAGAAGGAACACAAGAGCAAATAAACACAACAGGTGATGGCTTAAAAGAAAGAGAGAAGGTGAAAATTAGGAACATTTTAAGCAGAAAAAACTAGAAAAAGAATTCAAGAGACAGGGACAAACATTGAAGACAGGCAAAGGAGGTCTAACATATATCTAAGTGGAGCCCCTGAAAAAGAAAAGTAAAGCAAGGAACAGAACTAACACTGAATTTATAATTCAAGAAAAATTACCTGAAATGAAAAGGATTTGAAGTTCCATCCTGGGACCTCATGTCTGAGAACAGTGGCCCACAATGACCAACAGCCAGGACATTCACTGGTGTCTCATTTGATCACTGCTTATATCTGCCATGCCTAGAACAATGCCTGGACACGGTAAGTGCTCAAATGATTGACCAAATGTATTGATGGTGGGTAAATACATAATATATCCTTTAAAATGCCTAGAACATGTTATAATTTTATTTCCCTTAGCTATTACTCGTTGCATATGACCCTGGATGAGACTAGGGATAGTATTACCAGCTGTTATGTATTGAATTGTTTTTCCCCTCACCCCAATTCATGGGTTGAAGCCATAACCAATGATTCTACTTGGAGATAGGGCCTTAAAGGAGATAATCAAAGTTAAATGAGGGCAATAGGACTGGTGTCTTTATAAAAAGAAGAAGAGACACCGGGGGTGTGTGGACACAGAGAAGAGGCTGTGTGAGGAGAGAACAAGAAGTGGCCACCTGCCAGCCAAGAAGAGAGCCCTGCCTGTACCTTCGTCTTGGACTTCCAGCCTCTAGAACTCTTAGAAAATACATTCCTGATGTGTAGGCTGCCCAGGCTGTGGCATTTTGTTAGGACTGCCCTAGTTTTGAGATTTTAAGGTTTGGGTCACTCTGTCTGGAAAAGAACCACAGCATGAGGTACTTGCTAAAGTCAAAGGGAACAGAGAATGGGTATTGGAAAAGGGTGGATATAAATACCAATTATGACTACCTGACTGGTTACAGAAGCAAGGACTATACTAGTCATGAGTATGCCCTCCTTATTTGGTGATGAATGTGTGTATGTGTGTAGCAGGTGTCTTTGTTTTCTTCCCTGTGTTCTTTTGCTGTAATGTAACCTAAGGTGTGTTGACTTTATATCATAGTATTTAAGTATTGTTGACTTCACATCATGGTATTTAAATAACTGGATATTTCAACATCCAAGGATTTCACACCCTCTCCTGGGGAAAGGTTTATTAGTATATTTTGGTCGTATGCGGAGTAGTTTTATCAGCGGCATCATGTGAGGTGGAAGTATGACCTTGTTATTGCCTTTATTTGGAGATTAGGTATGATTTAAAGAGATGCATCTGGGCACCAAGTTGACAAAGGTTGGGCTTGTGATGGTTAATTTTCTGTTCAACTTGGAGACTTTTTTTTGGAGGAGAGTAACATTTAAACCAGTGAACTTTGAGTAAGTAGATTGTCTTCATTGGTGAGGTGGGTCTCATCCAATCAGTTGAAGGCCTAAATAGAATAAAAAGACTGGCCTGCTAAAGCAAGAGGAATTTTTCAGGAGACTCTCTTTACACTTCATCTGTACCATTGGCTCTCTTGGGTCTCCACCTGCTTGCTTTGGAACTGAAACTGTGCCCCTGGCTTTCCTGGGTCTACTGCGGATTTAGACTTGGCGTTCTCCGTAATTGTGTGAGCTGATTCATTACAGTAGATCTTTCACTTTCTACATCTATACATCCCTGTTGTTTCTGTGCCTCTGGAGAACCCTGATGAATATACATGTATCCAACACTGTGTACCAAAACACTGGATTTTGGGGGGTTGAGTAGGACCATTCTTTTTCTTGTCTCTTACTAATATAAAAGTGGTCTAGAGTAACTCCAAATAACTACAGATGACTCTTTCATTGCCTTTTTGGTAGTTGAAAAAAATCACATTATGATGCTTTTGACATCATGGATTCAGTGCCCCGAGTCTCAGTTAGTGGTGGAATGTTCAGGACTTCTCTGAAATGCAGTGAGTACATGCATCTTATAGGGGCCCTCAGAGAACCCTGCTTTTCTCTAAATCATCATGTGCTCTTGGAACACAATCTTTGTGATGTCTGAAGTTTGAAAGAAAGCAGCCATGGTCAGCAAGAGTCCTACGAGCCCAGTGGCTGTTTCTACTACTTTTCTTATTTGATTTTCATGACCAGTTACTTTATTCTGATACCATATACTGGGATCAGCAGACTTCCATTTTGTGGCCCATGGTGAACATGTGGTTTCATAGAACTATAACCCCATTTTATTTACGAAGGTTATCAAAGTGCTGCTTCTAGGGAGCTTACAGTCTTGTAGGGGGCGGGCAAGAGACAAGTGAGCAAGAAAGTATCAGACGCAGGTCAGAACTGGGCAGAGCAACAGGCCGTCTGCTATACAGCAGCTAGGTAGTGACTGATGTTCAGGGAAAGTATCATTTACTCTGCAATGAGGATAACATTCACTCTGACCTGATGACAAGAGGAAGTGGAGATGGGAGCAAAGAGCACTCTAGTTAGAAGCAGTAGCAGGTGCAAATGCCCTGAGGCAACACAGCTTGCAGATTGTGAGGTGTGGACAGTGTGAGCCAAAGAATGTAGAGGGAACAGTGGGGAGGGGTAAGGTGGTGTGGGCAGAGCCAGATGAAGTACAGAGGCTGGGACATAGGAATCTGGGAGGGATATCAAGCCAGGTTTGGCTCCTGCATGGTACAGATCCTGCTTCAGCATTTGAAAAGGGGCATGGGGTGCCCTTGGGGCACAGGAGGAAAGCACAGAGTACAGTGAAGAGGATTCCTCCAAAGATAGAAGGGGATAGACTTCAGTCACTGGAAGAGGTCGGGGAAGTAGTGTCAGCCCCTGATGCACAATTGCAGGGCATCTCCAACTCTGCTGTGATGATCAGTAGCTCCGGATTTTGAAGGTAAGAGATGACAAGAATATCTGCATAACCAACTTAATTTGAAACCCTAGATTATTTAGGATGGAATAAGGTGACAGTTGCAGGATTCTTCGTGGAAGCATCATTACTGCCATCTGCCACTGTTTGTTTAGAATCTGCAGACCGTGGCATTGTAGTGAGTGCAGACGAGTGGAAAATTCAAATGTCAACTGATTTTGGTCAAAAAGGGCTCTTGGAGCCTTCCGCCCAACACCGATCCCATCCCATCTAGCTCTTAGAGCAATTTCAGAAATGGAGTAGCTTTATTGCCTCCCTAAGCGATGTTTGCCTTGCATCTGCCCTGGCCCTTGGAATCTCTATCTTCTCTTGAATCTAAATAAATATTGTTCCTTTGGAACATGAGTGTGGCACCGATAAGAAGCAGAAACACTGTTAGGTGTCCTGGCTCCAAGGGGCTAGTTAGATAACTATCAAAATGATACTGTCATAAAATAATGCTACTGATAAGGCAGAACAATAGCGTGAAATTTGAGGACCTGCTGGGTTATAGCGAGGCCCTGGTGTTTTACTGTTCCAGCTCTCCTGTTGAACTCTGCTTGCTTCTCGTATTTATGTACTATCTATTAGCAGCTTTTGAAATATTTTATTCATGCAGTAATATCTCTAGAAATCCTCCTTAATTGGGACCTCGAGATAAATGTATGTAAAGTGCCCTGGATCCCAGTAGTTCCAATTTTGGTTTTTGCAGAGCTGCCTTTTTAATACAATAATCTCATTTTTTTAAAAAAAGTCCCTTTATACAGTTCTGCTAAAGGACAAGCAGGTCCTTACAGGAGAAACCTCTGCTTTCTCAGAGGATGGTCCGGATGATGCAAGTGTCAGAAAATTAGCACTAGAGTGGGTTTGAGCTCCTTGTACTGGATTTCACACCGAACATTATGTGAGAATACCTTCATTATTGCTAGTAGATAACATAAGCTACCTGTTATGGAAGTATCTTTCTTATGGGATC
Organism: Mellivora capensis; assembly: GCA_004024625.1. NCBI lineage: Eukaryota > Metazoa > Chordata > Mammalia > Carnivora > Mustelidae > Mellivora > Mellivora capensis. The sequence continues at coordinate 105,332 of PISX010002089.1, forward strand.
AGGAATGAACAGGCAGTGGTCTCATCTCTGGGGTCCAGGGCAGTGGGCTGCCGTCTTGGCTCTCTCCTGTCCACTAGGATTTATTTTTATTTTTTCTTTGTTGTAGAAGTCTTTTAGGGCCTTCTGAAAGACTTCCCTGGCCTGTGGCTTTGTAACTAGGGCTTGGCTGCGATTCTTTAAAAGTAGACCTTTTTTGTCTTCCGGAGTTTCTCCTCCCCTGACCCCCCTGCCAGTGCTTCTGTTGTCCCGCTCCTGCCTCTGGTGTCCTCGTGTAGGCTGCCCAGCCTGGGCCACAGACCGGATTTCTCTGCCCTCTGTTCCACGGTCACCCAGGACCAGGCGTTTAGCATCTCTGCCCCGTTGTCTGTCTGGAGTGGCCCCGCTCATTGGTGCCAGGGATCCGAGTGACCCTTCCCACGCCTCTCTTATTCCAGCACCCGCTTTGACCGAGGGTTCCGTGAGAGGGTGGAGAGGTCTTGGGCTGGCTAGAGGAGCAGAGCCATCAGGGAGAGCAGGCTCCAAGAAAACACAGTGGCTCATAGCTACGTGGGCATCACGGTTCTTACCTGCCCTCGCTTCCTGGCTTCGGCAAGCAAAGTCTGGCCGTCCTAGAGTCGCGTAACTTTTGCCTTTTCTGTGACCTTGTGGTTCTGGCTGGTCTTTTAAGGTCAGGATTTGATTCTCACTGAATCCTTCTTTGCCCTTCTCTTTTTACATGTGGCTCTGAAATGAGACCTTTAACCCACTGAGCCACCCAGGCGCCCTGAAATTAGACCTTTAATAGTGAAGTTTCAGAACTGCAGAGTCTGACCCGCTGTTTCAGGCAGTGTTGCCCAGAGCCTCTTCGTGTCGCCGTGACGTTATCCCCAAATACTAGAACAACAGTGTGGCTTTGAGGTGTTTCTTTGTTGAGTCCAAGGAGCTTTACAGTATTAATCCTTCTGTGAATAAGAGGTTGGGGGTGGGTCTCTTTATTCCTGTTACACATGTTTGATTAGGAGGGAGGTATGTGCACATTTGTGTATGTGTGCGTGTGTGTTGGAGGAGTCCACGGTAACGAGATCGGGATGACTTCAGTTTCTAATCCAGGAATCTCCCTAAAATCATGCAGGGATCTTGTTTAAGACGCAGTTCCTTGTGTTTGCTCGCAGCGAGTCCCTGGGCTGGGACTGGGCTCCGAAATACGGGTGTTGTGTTGTTTTTTTTTTTTTTTTCCATTTCCCCAGACGATGTCGATGCAGTTGGAGACCACTTGAGAAGCACTTCTCTGAGGAGGGAGGCTCTCCCACCAAATGACAGGTTTGGGTTTGTCAGGGACATGTCCAGTCTCTCAAGGTCATTTTCCATTTCCAGATAGGAGATGAATTAGGTGGTGGTTCTTTATCTCACAACTGGCTTCCTCTCTACCCTTTCATTTCCCCTTCCAGGGGCTGGAGTAGGGGGCCAACTGAAACCTTTAGCTTGGAATAAACCACTGTTGCTTTGGGGAACAATACAGTGTATGCACTCTGTGTGAGTGCAATGATGTATCCGTCCAATGCAACCTTCTGGTAGGTACCAGGTGGTTTCGTGTGTGTATGCCTGTGAGTGTGAATGGGAAAGACAAGGATTTGGGCAGATAACTGAACTTCACTGAGTTTCAGTTCCCCTGCATGAAAGTGGAGGTCGTAATGGCCCCTAATGCACAGGGTTGTTGTATAGATTCCATGCTAAATGTTAAGAATACAGCCTAGCTCGTAATAAGTGCTCTCTCAGTGTCAGTTGCTATTAGTATTATTGTCATTACTAATTGTTACAAACTTACTTGAATTGAAGTAGAACTCTTCAGCATCAGGAATTCATAGAAATCAACAAGGAGGATATGGGAGAACCCTATCCACAGTGGCTTGCGTGCTCTAAGTCAGTGGATTTCTAGCAGGAACACAGCCCTGATCTGCAACGTAGAAGCTTTATCAACCTCTCTACGGTGCAGAGCATCAATAGGGCAATTTCCCATCCTCCAGCCCCAGCTAAGGTGCTGCCAATTGCAGATAAAGGAACTGGAGTAATCTCCGTTGACTATTGTCTGCCTCCTTAATCTCACCATCAGTGAAATGAATATTTGGTTGCTGAGGGAAGAAGACAGACATCTGAAGCTTTTTCCTGGTGGAACGGCTGTTCGGTTTCTACTGCACATGTATTTTTTCCTCTCAGGTTAAAAATTGTCGAAACCTGATTTCCCCCTTTTAAGATGGAATCCTGTTTGAGTCAACAGTAATGTTTATAGTGCTAAGGAGAGTTAAGAGTCATTCTGGGGTTAAAACCTTGTAAGCCTTTATATAAATAGATTGTTATCTTGAAACTCTCCAAACTGAACTCAGAATTCACTCCGGCATCTCGTAGAGCTTCAATAAATAAGGGGAGGACAGCTAATGATCCCGTCAATTCCTAGCAGCGTCGTGGCCACTCTCGCAGTGTGCAAACGACAGAACAGAAAGCAGGGCAATGAAGCCCACTGGCCGACGTCCACATGAGCATTCGTCAACTTGCTATTGAAAATAGTGTCCCAGGGGCGCCTGGGTGGCTCAGTGGGTTAAGCCTCTGCCTTTGGCTCAGGTCATGATCCCAGGATTTTAGGATCGAGTCCTGCATCAGGCTCTCTGCTTGGCAGGGAGTGTGCTTCTCTGTCTGCCTGCCGCTCTGCCTACTTGTGCTCTTTCTCTCTCTCTCTCAATCTCTTACTCTTGTCCTATCTCAAATAATAAATAAAAGCCTTAAAAAAAAATAGTGTCCCAATTACAGAAGATTTGTTTCGGAAGAGTGTGGTGTTTGATCATCATCTGTCTTCCCTAACTGGCCTTCAGGCTCCTTTTCCCTTTTCAGTTCCTCTTGCACAAGGATTCTGGCTTACCTTTTGTACAACAGTGTTCCCATAAGCTGGCCCCCCGCTGCCTCTAACGAAGTATAATTCTTGAAGCAGCTCTGTATGGCAGGCCCTTCTTGGCGTGCTTCTCAGCCTACATGGGCCGTCTCTGCCTCGACGCTTTTGTGCTGTAGACGACACTGGCAACCCTCTAGTCGCCTGGCTGGCATTTGCTGATGTTTATGCTGCCGGAAAACTCCTCCCCTACCTCCCCTGCCAGGTACTCTGGTACTTTGGGAATCCCTCAAGTCACCTTGAATGTCTTTCAGTGTGCCTTTTCTAAACAGTCTCCCCTCAGCATTAATCATTTCCTCCCCCTTTATCGGAGTGTAAATGGATGTTTGGAGGCACAGAGAGGTTAAGTGTCAGAGCTGGATGGGCAATGAAATACTTAATGAAAAAAGGAAAATGCAAAAGCATAGCGGGAAAGAGAATGTCAATGTCAAATGTAGGGACAAGAAGTAAGGCTTTGTGAGGACTAATCATTGGACTGCACCCAGAAAGAAGATTGCATAGGCTGAGTCCTGGAAAGGAGACTGGAAAGGACCACCTCTAAAGGTGAGGTAGCCACACCTTTCCTGGTGGGTCTTTGATCTTGTCTGGAGGGAGGTGTAAGTTTTGTGCTGGGGGGGAGGGGTGCTGAGCCAGGTCTTGCTAGGACTTGGGAAAGGAAGTCCTCAAGATTGAGCCGCTCCCCTCTCTCCAACTGTGCTGGTCAACAGGGGTCTTCCTAGTCCATGTAGGGCTGCCCCAGGGATGGCCTGATTATAAATCAAAAGGCATTTGAGTGAGAGAAAAAGGAATGAGGTTTATTAGGCTTATGTGGTACTGTGAGTAGCCGCAAGTTTATGTGGCTGTCCAGAGACTCCAGATTTTCCCACATGAGCTAGGAAACGACGAAGGGTACATGCACGAGAATTTCACATTAATGATATTGTGTTACCCCGTGACCAATGCCATCCATATCGAAGTGTAGAACTTTCTGCTGCCGGGGACCTCTGTAAGAGCAGCAACCATAAAGTATGCTGGTTTCTGTCTCACCCAGAAACTGTGTAAAAAGAGATAATGATCTTCTCTGATTAGCAGGACATGGTAAAATTATTGAAGGTAGTTTTCCACATTATTTGTTCTGCTTTTTTTGGTCAGTGCTGGCCTTTCCTTCATCCACTTGGACCAACTTTCAGGCTTCAGTAAGCAGGGTCTAGTTACGAGCACTGAAGCAGAAATGCAGATTCAATGAGTAATTATTAAGAACTTTCCAGAATATTAGCTGTTTCAGTTGCTGCAGTGACTAGTGATGGAATAGTCCATTAGACATTTCTGTTCCCAGCAACTCCTGAGAATTGATTCCAATCTGAGGCAGCCAACCGCTTTGATCAATACCATAATTACTCTTATTGATGGATTGTTTTACAATGGTAGCCATCAAGGTAGTCGGTCAGCTCAGGAGGCACCAGAACTGTCCCCTGCAAGCCGTAATGTACCGCAAATATTTGATTCAAATCAACTTACTATTGAGGCCGGGATGACAAGCGTGAAATTAATTGTTCCACTTCATGTAAGACCTGCATTCTTCTTTTGAGAGAGTAATTGGTTGCCGCATGTAGCATGAGAGCTGGGGGAGTCTTGCCTCTCTGCAATGTTTATGGACTCGTTTTTTTTCCCCCACCAGCTATTTTTTTTCCCTGACTCTTTGAGGTGTCAGCGGTATCGTACAAGCTGCTGCTCCTGCCGTGGTTGTTTTTTAGTGGCTCTTGTCATGTCAGAGAGAATGGTTTCCTTCTAGAAAGGTTGATTGCCACTGGAGTAAATTTCTTATCTGAAAAGCTTGTTTATAAAAAGAGGGGGTTTGTTGGCCGGCACAAAAGCAAGGAAACCTCAAAGCATTTCGGTGAAGATATAAAAATAAAATATTTTATTATTACTGAATATATAAATATATATTATTGAAGATATAAAATAGATACATAATATATATTATATACCTATATATGAGATATAAAAATAATTGGGCAAATGGCAGTGGGTCAGGTATTCTGTCATGGTTGCAATAGGTGAATTCAACAACTGTGCTCATTTTGCTGAGAATCTTCTGAATATGGTTGCCATCAGCGTCCTGTAGCTGGTGAAAGGATGAGGACATTGCAGATGGCAAGTCAAGGACAACTGAGGAAATTGGAGAGTAGGGATTGTCCCAGCAGTGGCTGGTCATTCAGTACTCATCGACCAACCAGTCTGTGTTGGAGAAATTCAACATAATTCTCAATACAACTTGAGAGACGTGTCGTAAAAGATTTTTTATAAGAAAATCAAGTATGCATGGGATGCCGGGGTGGCTCGGTCGCTTAAGCACGTGACTCTGTGACTCTTGGTTTCGGCTCAGGTCATGATCTCAGGGTCCTGGGATCGAGCCCTGTGTCAGGCTGTGCACTGGGGGTGGGACCTGCTTATGTTTCTCTCTCCCTCCCTCTTTCTCTGACCTTCTCCGTGCCAGAAAGAAAGAGAAAAAGAACATCAAGTATGCAAGTTCATAGTTGGTCCCAGGAAGGGTTAAAGAGCTGTAGAAACAGAGGGGCATCAAGGAACAGTAGCCTTCATGGCCTCAAGGGCTTTCTGAAACCCTGGTTAGGGGATTTCCTAACCAGGGTATCCTACTGAAGATGAGTATTGCTTGGATGCTAGGGATAAGTCAGAAGCCAGTTCTTCTGGACGTGGAAATGCTTTTTAATTTTAAAAGTTGTTTATTATAGCATTTCCAGGTTGGATGCCGAAGGGATTGATGGCACAAGAAGGGATTCTGTGACAAACAGTCCTCGAACCAACCAGTAATTTTGAGTGCTGGCTGTGTGTGAGCACTACGTAGGCCCTGGAGCTACCCCAGTACCTGAGAGCCTGGGCCCCTGAGGCTTACATTCCTGTGGGACAGACAATACCTATACGCCTAGCCATGGCAGGCGCTGGCAGATCGCATCTGGGATGACGGATGATGGAAGGTGGCAACTCTGCTGGACGTTGGAGAACAAAGGCCAAGAAAGAGGAAGTAATGCGGGTTTGACTCCAGTCCGGTTCAAGAGCTTGAAGCCACCTTCACCATCAAACCCGGTGTGTCTTTGACACGTTCTAGTGGCAGAGCTTACCTTTCACAGCTGGGGAGCAGGAGAGTCGATGCAGGGGAAAGAGCCGCTTTAAAGTGCCCAATTGAGGATGTTGGGGATGGCTCCAGAGGTAAGTGATTCTATTTCTGCTCAGTCATGTAAGTGTTTGAAAGTATTGATTGAACACTTTCCCAACACCTGAAGGGACCAGGAGTGATTAATAATAAATAACCTCGGAAAGCGGAACGCCGAGAATTCTAAAGCAAGCTCCGGATGATGCTGGCTCGGGAGGAGGACTCCACATTCCTGTTGGACGCGCTCAGATGCAGCACAGAACCTCAGTAACTCACATCTCTGCCGGAGGTGACTGAGGTGGCTGAAGTATTAATCTGGCCATCTCCTTCTTCCTGTTGATACCAGAGTCCTATAAGCTCCAGCTGCAAGGTGGAAAGAATGCCCAGGCTTGGCTCACCAGGGTCCTAGGTCCCCCCTGGATATGGGAGTTGCCTCAGAAGAGGGCTTGTGACCTACACAATCTGAGCTGACCTTGGACTTCTTTCTGGGAGTCAATGAGAAGGACATTCTTTCCACAAGGGTGGCTAAGCTGATAGAATGAGTCTGGCATGGGGACATGAACCTAACAGACCACTTAGGGAGTGGTTCTGTGGAAGCAAGTAAGGCGGGGCTGAGAGCAGCCTAGAGTGGAGGGAGAAACAGACAGAGCAGATGTAGATTTCATCCATACTCCTGAATTCTTGATTCTTTAGACTGCCTTGCTTAAACCAATATGCATTTTCTCTTTTTTAGATTTTATTTATTTGACAGAGATCACAAATAGGCAGAGAGGCAGGCAGAGAGAGAGCTGGGCGGGGGCGGGGAGCAGGCTCCCTGCTGAGCAGAGAGCCCGATATGGGGCTCCATTCCAGGACCCTGGGATCATGACCTGAGCCGAAGAGAGAGGCTTTAACCCACTGAGCCACCCAGGCGCCCCCCAATATACATTTTTAATAGGAAAAAAAATCCTCCAAAACAAACAAACAAATGGAAATATGCCTTCACTTCATTGAGGCGCATGGGTGAGATTTCATTTCTGTTGTATGGAGAGCCTGGCAGAAGTGTTTTTCCTGTACGATGGGACTGAAAGACCTTCTCCAGGAGGGAAGGGCTGAGCCAACTCCTGGCCTCCGGTTCCCAGGACTCGCTGGTCATCACCCTGGAGGCACTTAACCCTCCTAAGTAACTTTTATGATGACGGCGTCATAAATACATATCGTAAAGGCTTTCTGTGGAGGACACATCTACAATTAAAAAAGTCCATTTCATTAAAACTGAAGTCTGCCCATATATTTATGTAGCTGCAAAATAGGGGCTTCTGAGAAGAGACAAAATTTGCAGCTGCTTACCCCAAGGGCGGGGATCTAGCTGCTCAGCTTTTGCGGTGCTCAGGGATTTTTCCGTGGTGTCTGTGGACCAGCTGTTATGCTGAGATTCAGTAATGGATGGGCAGAAAGTTCTCAAGTTAATGTGTTTCCTCCTTCTCCTCCTTGGGAATCCAGGGTCTTTAGCCCTCACGCCTTCTAAGAAACAAACCCAGTAATGTTTGGTGTTTGTAAATGAGTCAACTGTTCCCTTAGTTATCTGAGCCATTCCTTGTATGGAGCGTGCACATGACACATTTGTCTGCTTTCTAGTGGAAACTGGATTCATTGTATCCACGCTGAGCTGTCACTCCCTGGAACTGCTCATATTGGTGTTTTGTTATGTTTTTTTTCTCCCCCTCTGGGGAGCAGACCCATAGAATCGAGTGCCTCACATTCCCACCTTGGCTTACAAAACCTCCAGGATGTGTTTCCCCCACCCATCGACCCAGCATTCAACAAGGCTTCGCCACACCTGCCTTCTCTTTCCTCTCTTAGCCATGCCAACCTCTTTTCCGCTTGAACTTTGACTCTCACGTTCCCTCTGTCTTGAACACTCTTCTCTCACTTTTCTTTGCATACCTGGCTTATCACTCAGGTCTCAGCTCACACATCATTTCTGTGGAGGAGCTGGCACTGGAGCAGGTGACTTAATGACCTTTGCCCAGTACCGAACTTCGTGTTGTCGAACCCCATCTCCTTTTCTCCTTAATAGCTTTCTCTGAGACCTGAACTCAGTTCCTGCTTGTTCCGTCTTTCCACTAGAATATAAGCATCATGAGAGTGAGGGCATAGCCCATCCTTTCCCTGTTGTATTTTTTGGCACCTATGTCCTGGCACGTAGTAGATGCTCAGTTATATTTCCAGAAAGAATAAATGGCTGAGTCATTTACTCATTCCTCTGAGCAGTGAGCTCATTCAAAGAAGTCAAGCAGTTTAGTTTTGCATCTCTCTCCCACTTCTCTGATCTAGAGAGGGAGGTGGAATGGGATTTGAGATTTCCACATTAAGCTGGATACTGTAATGATCTCATTTAATCCCTGTAGGCCTTAGGAGCCAACAGTACTGAAGCCCATCTTCCTTCCGTATTGGGGTCTCATTTCATTTTTTGGCCCCTAGAGTTCTTTCCTGGCACTTGCTAGGATTAACTGAATTTGTGATTATATGTTTGTCTTCTTTACCTGCTGAACTCTTTTTTTTTTACCTGCTGAACTCTTAAGTGTGTCCTTAAGACTACTATGTCCACCATTGAACCCTCTGATCCTTGCTAAGGGCTTGGCACAGAGTTTCCATTCTGGGCCTTGGGGCTCATGACAAGGGTGGAGGGAGATTCCTGGCTGAATTCCTTACTCCGCCCAGTCTGGGGACAGCATTTTGCGACCACGGAACTTCTTCCGAACAAATTTGTGATCCCTCATGGTTAGAAGGACATTTAAAAAAATTCCTTGTTCACCCATTCTTTGCAGAGGTTGAAGGAAATATAAAATGTTTCTCACTGGCCCAGACAGGCCAAGTTCAGAAAGGTCCCTAGTTGTGTGGGTTTAGTGATACCAGATCTTAGAGTCAACCCACCCCGCCCGCCACCAGCCACACCCGCCTACCCGCCTTATAGGTTTACAGGGGCAAGTGTTTGAAAGGTCCTGCCCTCCCCTAAGAATTGTACAGCGCCCTCCACGCTGCTTTAATAATGACCCACCCCAATCAGACAGTTAAGGAGAGGGAGGTTCTCTGCAGATCCACAAGGGTTGTTTTTTTTTTTTTTTAGGGGGTGGGAGGGATGACCTCAGTCTAGGAAAAGAGGGGGTTGGTGTGGAGGGGGCAGGAGTTTCGATTTTTTGCTGCTATTCTCTAAGGAGTTCTTCTATATTTCACTGTAGCCTGTTCCCCAAACCTGTGACAGCCTATATAATTGCTGGACCGACATAAATCTGTAGCAGTGATGGGTAGATTTTGCTGACGCATCTGCTTTGGGCTGCAAGACTTGGTAGACCATGTCTGTAGAGTGTATCACAACCTCCGGCCTTGTGGGACCCACAATGAAAACTGTTTGTTGTGCCTCCGAGGTCATGGCATGAGATTGGGTGGGGGAGAGGGTAGGAGGGGGTGAGACCAGGAGAGCATAATAAAAAGAGCACCGTTTTGGCAGGGAGAGTTCCCCACATATCTGTGATTTAAACATGCTCGTTAAACCTCTAATGGATCAGAAGTGTTTTCTCATCCTTTACAAGGTAAATAAGCGGAGTTAGACTTTCAAAACAGATCCTGAAAAATGAAAGACCTCCTCCAGTTGCTTAAAGGATTTTGGACTTTTTCTCTTAAATGCATCCTTTTGGTCTGTGGATACACGCTGAGCACCCACTGTGTGCCAAATGCTTTGATCAGTGCTGGGGACACACGTGTAATGACAAGGCAAGTGGGTTTCTTGCCAGACAACCTGCCATCCAGCCAAGAAGAAGGTATTACTTAAGTAATTACAATTCCCTCCTCCAGCAACCACATGGAGAGCTCCCTCCTGGCACGGCCAAGGGAGACAAGTCTTCTTCTTCTTTTTTTTTTTTTTGTTTCATTTTTATGTTTATTTTTGATGTACATTTTACGTGTTTGTTTTCCAATGTTTAATGATAGCTTAAGAAAATAATTCAGGAATCCACTTGCCTTAGCATTGGAAATAAAACGTAAGCTCCTTTCAACTTTCCCCACCCCAGGTAAGCACTATGATAGATGGAGCTCTGCATAGAAATTTTGTTTTATATATATATATATATATATATATATATATATATATATATGTTATATTTCCACACGTGTGTGTTTATCCCCTTGAAAGCTACTCCCATTGTTCGAACACAAATGCAACACATGATGTGCATATGGATATGACGTTTGCTTCTTTTATTCTATAGTACATTTTTACATTAGTTTACGTTCATTACTGGAAAAACAATTCATTAATTTTAATTACTGAGAGTTGTGTTTATTTACATTCCTCCTTGGAAGCTTGTATGTTGGTGACTGCTGACCCGCAAGGGTGCAAGTAATTGAAATAGTTGGCATATATTGAGTGCTTAAAGTTTGCCAGACTGTTCTAAGTCCCTTACGTGCATTATCTCATTTAATCACGAGAGCACATCCATGCGCTGTGTCGTTTTCTCAGGAGAGGGGGTTTGAAGCAAGGGGAGAGCAAGTAATTTGCGTACAGCCAAAAAGGGATGCCAAGATTAGCAGCCAGGTAGCACAACACCAGAGCCATTCTCTTGAGGACTCCTGGTTTCCGGGAATTTTGCTGCCAGCTGCAACCGTTGAAGCAGTATGTGGCAGGATGGGAAGGTACTCACTGAGGACTCGCGACAGGGGGCAGGGCAGTGACTGGTTTGCACATTTGTCAGTTCATTGATTCAGCAAACACCTGTTGAGCACCGTTGGCTTGCCAGATTCTTTGTGCGTCCCGTGTAGCGAGTCAGTGCAAGGACAACACACGGTCCTGTCTCACAAAGCTTCCAGAGATCCAGGATTATGTTGGGACCAGCTGTATAAGAGCAAGCATGATGTCTGTCCCTGGTAGAGTGGGACTCTTGTCCCCTCTGGGGTTATATGATCCGGGTGCCGTGCTGTGTTCTGTTTCATTTTCTTGCACGTTAGATGGCATTGTTAAACTGCAATATGACGGTGGGTCCGTTGATGGATTTGGCAGGAGACTCGCCTTTCTGTAGTGACTTTGTTGCCTTCTGTGTTATGCCGCAGTACATCCTGGATGCTGGTGTTTTATCCCCACTTGCTGCCCAGCCACAATATGACAGATTTGCTATTCATCCAGCTCAATCACAGTTAGCATAATGGGCTCCGGTGCCCACCCAGATGCGGTGGGCGGTGTCCTCAGCTGATTACAATGATCCTAGCCCAAGCATTTCAGGAAACTGCTCTTCCTTCCTGTCCTCATGTCACTTCTGGGGGTTGATTTTTCTGCTCTTGTGTTGAGAAAGGCAGTAAGGGAAAGGTTCTCTTATATTTAATGCGTCTTGTATAATGATGAAAGATAATCACAGTGCCTAGGATTTTTTTCTTTGAAAATCAGAACAATCATGTATAGAAGGAAGTGTAAGCCACTTGACTTTGAACTCGGAGATGCATTAATTGTCCTGAAGGCTCAGATGAAGGAGGCGTACTCATCTTTTTCTCTTCATTTGGATCTGCGATAATCTTTCAGTTTAGGAGCGGAAAAGGCTTCAAGTCCTCATCACTCTTTTCCTTCTCTTGACATTTTTTTCCCTAAAAGTGAAGTGGAAGAACAGCCCAAAGGTGATGTTGACCAGACTTTTTAATCTAGCATTTGAGTTGGGGCGCCTGGGTGGCTCAGTGGGTTAAAGCCTCTGCCTTCGGCTCAGGTCATGATCTCAGGGTCCTGGGATCAAGCCCCACATCGGGCTCTCTGCTCAGCAGGGAGCCTGCTTCCTCCTCTCTCTCTGCCTGCCTCTGCCTACTAGTGATCTCTGTCTGTCAAATAAATAAAATATTTTTTAAAAAATCTAAAATTTGAGTTTATGATGGGCTCGTTGTGCTGGTGGGTTTATACCAACTGATTCTTATGTATCTGGTCATACTTGTTGATTTACTTATTTATTTAGCTCTACTTGGCTACATTAAATTATAGTCATCTACTTTTTAGTCTGTTGAACCAAAAACTATCAAGTTTTCTTTCATCACTTAAAGACCACAGTTTTTTATTTTATTTTATTTATTTATTTATTTATTTATTTATTTTTTAAGATTTTATTTATTTATTTGAGAGAGAGGCAGTGAGAGAGCATGAGCGAGGAGAAGGTCAGAGGAAGAAGCAGACTCCCCGTGGAGCTGGGAGCCTGATGTGGGACTCGATCCCTGGTCTCCGGGATCATGACCTGAGCCGAAGGCAGTCGTCCAACCAACTGAGCCACCCAGGCGTCCCAAGACCACAGTTTTTTAGAGAGACATCCTCTGCTTAAGAGACGTACTTCTCATTTTGGTATGCGTCAGAAGGGAAGTATGGGAAAAACATATATAGGAGAAGAAAGCACAGGTTTTATCTTGGGTTAGAACCCACTTGTACTTTAAGGAGGTTCAAATTTCAGACCAACCTAAAATGTTTTGAGGGTCAAATTTAGTTTGTTCTTAGCAAAGTGCTTCCTAGCTCAAAGGGGAAGGAATTTTAAAGACTTACAAGATACTCAAATGCCTTCTTAGGTATCAAATAGCTCTCAGAGAAAGCATCTGATGGATGGAGGATGTAGGAATTAGAAAAAAATGTGGGCTAATTTTTCTTGACATATAATCATATTTAAAAGCAGTGGGAAAAGTTCATAGGTCTTCAAGAACTGGGGCTTAAATCAGTGACTCTTGGAAACTTTTGGTTGTTGCCAAACCCAGAAAATGGTCCGGTTTGGCCTGAGGCTCGTAGAATTGAAAAGTCCTTTAGCTGTCTCTGTGATGTATGAAATGAACCCAAGAGATGTTGGAACATAGGGTTGCGGTAATACTTCTTGGAGCTAGAATTGGATCGCCCGCTAGCCACTGTCAGTAATAGATGTACGATGTCTTTTTGGCTATTATGCCAGATAACTGAAAGGCAAAATAAGGTCGAGAGAGGTGAGATGGGGCATCAAGGAGTCCTCTCAACTTTCCTCAGAGTGCCTGTTTCCTGAATTCCCACGTTTTGGATTTGGGAGTTTAATGTTGCCTGAAGTTTCTCTGCCTTCGGGCTGAAGGAGGTAGATTATGGCTGCAGAAAGGAAGCCCAGGGATGGGGTGGGGGCGTGGAATGGCTTCCTCTCCCACATTGCAGGGTGTGGTGGCTTTTCATGCGGCCGTGATCCCTGATGTATTGAGTGAGTGCCTGACTGACGGAGGGTTGTGACAGCTGCCTGGTCCATGCTGAAGGAACGGGATGTGAGGCTGGGGGGAATGACATTGGCAGGCTCAGTCTGTGCTCTTTGGGTTCCAGTTTGGGAAGGGCACCATGGACAGCAAGGGCAGGGTGATGACACCCAGCCTGACCAGGCCTCTTGCTCACCATCTAGAAACGGGGGTCTGTGACCGGCTTACCCCACTGTCATTTCAGTGGCCCTTGGCACCAAGGGACCCCATCAGCAGAAACTCAGACACATTTAGATGGTTTACGAGAGCAGGCGGGGCAGGCCCTTGCACGGAGAGCACGGAGAGCGTCCACGGGCTTCTTTTTTTAGCAACACTGCGTGATCCTTGACAACTTCCTCTTAACTTTGCCTTGAGCATGAACCACCGATGGCTTACGTTTTGGAGGTTTACCGGCATGAAGTGGGGGAGCATCGGCAGCACAACCATGACGTCAGTGTCATTTGGGCAGGAGGATGCGGGTAAAAGTAGGCAGGAAGAAGAAACTATGAGTTTCCTAAGAAGTATTGCAGGTGGTGTTCGGACATGATCATGGTGATGGTGCAACTCTGATAGTTTGGAAACAGTATCTTTGCATACTGACTCATACTCGATGGTGTGTTTCTACCTCGTATAGCTAGAGTCTTGGGAAGTGATATTTTCAGTGGGGAATATGTACTCAGCCTCCTCAAATGGCCCTCCGGACATACTCTTTAATGGCAATGCTTTGTTGGGGTTGCAGAGGACGCTCTGGCAAACTGGAACCTCCTGTCCTGGGTTGCTCAGTCCATGAGTAGATGGTTTTAGTGACTTCATAGGTGTCCATTGGAGGTGCGAGGAGGACTCCCTCCCCCAGTCACAGGGAGGGGGGTCCGTCAAGTTTCAGAAATGTGGTTAGCGTGTAGTACTCAATGCTTGGTTTTTTAAAAACTGAATTAAAATTCTCCTTTCTGAATCAGAACGTATTTAGCACTGTTTCTCAGGAGTCAAAAGCTGGATGTGAGTCTGAGCTCATTTGGTGCTTTTTATACTGAAGGCTGATGTTGAGGGCAAAGAACTCCTAATCCCAACTGTTCTAAGCTTTTTCATAAGCTTTAGAAAGTCTATCCTCGATGAAATATAAAAGATGAGTACCTATAATATTTTGGTGTCTATGGGGCAGAGTATTTTAAGTGATTATTCCAGAGGCCACTGCTCTCGAGTTATTTTTTCCATCCCAAACATTAAGGGTTTGCAAATTCATTCCTATACTGATTTTTGGGCTTAAGATAATGGCACAAAAAGGTTTCAGCTTAGGAGCAAGGGATGTTTTAAGGGTGTTTTTTATGTTTAAAATATAAATCTCCTCGGTTGCTCCAAGTTAGAAATGATAAAATGAAAAGGAAAAGGAAAGAAGTTAATGGTCTGACACGTAGGACTGGTACGTGTTTATATTCAGAATCAGAACAGTGCACTGGCTTTGGCATTTGGGAAATATTAATATTCTAAATTGTGGCATGGGAATTTGGAAAAGAGGTTTGAAGAAAAAGCTCATATGACAAATTTTAATAGGAAGGATGTTGTTGCTCATGTATAAGAAATACTGCTCATCTGTTCTGGGTGGGACAGCCCTTCATGGAGTGGCCATTCACGGCGTCATTCCATCTCTGCTGAGACCGTGGCCAGTGGCTGCCATTACTGAGTTGTGCACCTACTTGTCACTAATCAGAGACACGGGTGCCTGATCTCACTTTGCCCTCACCATGGCACTATGAATTAGGGACAATTATTGTCACCCTTTAGGAGATGAGAAAACCGAGGTTTGGAGAAGGGAAAAAGAACTTGTCCATGGTCTCTGGGCTTGGCAAAGCTGGGACTGGAAGCCAGGCGTGTCTTTGTATTCTGACAACTATGGAATAGGATAAAGGAAGCAGAGCATTTGGGAATGGTAACCTTGGAAGGAGTGATTCTGGAACCATTTTTTTTTTGGTATGAATTTGATTGATGAAAGACGCTTAAAACAATGTCAGATATTTTGTAAAGTGCCTGGCACAAGTGGAAAGACCTCAATATACGGTATCTATTGTGTTGTCATTGTTTACGGATAATAATATTAGTATTGATAAAATATCAGTCCTCGAGAACAGACACATAAAAGCTTTTCTTGGCTTGATATACCAGAAACGGAAGCAGCTAGTCTGAGTTTGAGGTTGAGCAGGGTCCTATGCGGATACCATTTAATTCAGACCTCGTGATCCTAAGCTTGAAAGTGTTCTTGAAATTGCTTTATTCTCCCTACATTTAGCAACCTCCTCCCATGGACTGCAGATTTAATTGTTAAAGCAGCCTTTAGCAAACTTATGTGCTGAATTTGCAAACATGAATGAGAAAAAGAGTTTTTCTTTTTTCTTTTTTTTGGGGGGGGGGTTTGTTTAGCCTCCCCTTTGGAGATTATTTAGGATTGATGATTGCTGTAGTCATACAGACCTTGGTTTCTTTCCATAGAGAGTCTAGAAATACTGTGTGTTGGGTGTCCCAGGAATTAACTGGCCTGGTCCAGCCATGACCTCAACACTTCTCTTGAGCTTACCACACGAGTTGCTTTTCACTGTTGCCACTACTCAACAAGATGTTTGACAGTCCTCATTTCTCAATCGTGGCTTTGCCAGCCATTCATCCAGCTGAAATGGAGGCCCATTTCAGCTGCCAACTCTGTTGGCTTTCTCTTCTTGCTTAACCATTTACCAGAAATCAAGAGGCTTAAAATAGCTCCCATTTATGATCTCATAGTTCTGCAGGCCAGCAGTCCAGGTGAGCTCTGGGAGGTCCACGTTCATCTCACCATAGGCTAAAATCAAGGTGCCTCCTAGGTTAGGTCACGATCTGGAGGCTCTGGGGAAGAACGCTCTTCCATGCTCAGTCAGGTTGCTGGCTGGACACAGTGCCCTACAGCCTTAATGCTGAGGTCTCTACTTCTTGGCTGGCTGTCAGTTGAGGACATGTCTCAGCTCCTAAGGCCACCCTTGATACTTCTCCTGTGGTCCCTCCATCTTCAGAGACAGCAATCATGTCCAAAGGACTTGCCAAGTTTGGGTCTCTCTAGCTTTGCCACCAGTCAGAGGAAGTTGTCTGCTTTTAGGAGATTATTCAGTTTTATGTATGATTTTACTGTAAAATCAGGCTACCAACAGACATGGGAGAAAAACATTTGCATTTTTTAGAAGTAATTATTTCTAAGCTTCAGCTTGTGATTCTAGAACTATAATACATAGGAATAGAGACATGGGAGTTCAAGTCTTGGTTCTGGGACCATGAATCTAGAGAGCTTTGGGCATGTTATCTGGGACTTGGTTTCACCATCTGTAAAATGAGAGAGCTGGGTTCTTAGGGTCAGATTGTTTTTTCTTCTTTTTCCTTTGTTCCCTCTGTTCTCATTCTGCCTACCCCTGGCAGACCTCATTAATCAGTCATCTTACTTTTCCCTGCTGAGCTTGGACACTGTCCTAGAATCCTTTTGACGTGGCCCTCCAGGGAGTCACCAGCAATCTACTGGAGTTGGCACTGCAGATGAAACCCGTGTGTCATCCTAGCACTTGGAGGTCCCGTTTCATCTGAAATGCAATGATTGTCTGAAAAGAGAAATTATCAACTCCCTTGGCCAAATTGCAGACAGCCAGAGAAGAGCCAGTTGGCCTTGGCTTGGCTTGTCATACAGACATCTGGGGAGTGGGTTCAGTTTTCAACCCACAAATTGAGGTGTGCAGAAAAAGTCACTTTTTCTCTTTCTAATTGAACTTCATTTCTAGTGTGAGCCCCTGCCTTGCCAAATTGTTGCAATGAATCCCAGTCAGTTCATCATACTTCCTTTGGCTCTCCTTAGGTTTGTTCTAGGTTTCATGGACCCACATAGGTCCCAGGCATGGAGGTGGAGGGGCTGCTGGTACGTTGCTGTCACCTGCTTCTGGAGACATCCTTGTTCCCAGTTGTCTTTGATTTTGTTCGGGAGAGACCAGGCCAACAGATTAACCCCCCAAACTCAGTAAAACACAAGTTATTTTCTTATTCAGACCAAGTCCTTCATGTCTTAGGCAATTATCCAGGACATCTTTCATCTCTACAGTGATCAACGAATTATCTGTCTCTGTCTTATTTTAGCATGAAGCCTCTAGTCCATCAGGGAGACAAGACAGAGCTGGGAGGTCGTTGGGGGACTCTTAACTGTGTTGGTCTCAATGTGACCCATGCCTTCCCATATCCATTGGCTAGGGCTGGACACATGACCTTAGCCATCCCCGGGGGCGGGTGGGGGGCTGGAAAATGTGTGCATGGGGGTGATACGCAGATATCAAGCAAGCATTGCTGTAGTGTACCACAGTTGTCCATTCATTTTGGGTTGCTTCTGCATGTTCTCACCCTGCCTGCCAGTCTTGAGCAGGTTGCTAGCTCTCTGTGCTATGCTCGAGCTCCTTTCCGCCAGTGAGGGAACTTTCTATCCCTTCTATGCCTCTGGGCTTGGGGAAGTGCTGGGGTGGGGGTTGTCCTGCTCTTCAGCCCACCTGCACCATACATATATGTATGTCTTTTGCCCCCTTTCTTGACAATAAGGATGCTTAGGACTTTATGTCGAGCTGATTTTGAGGCCCATCACATTCCCTGGAGCAAGCTGGGAAAATCAGCCAGATGCTAGTGGTTTTGATACCACTGCATTTTGATAGAGACCCACCTCAGAAGCAGCCTTCTTCATACCAGAGATCTGTAGTTGTTCCAGCCTTTGTTTCAAGGGGCTTCCTGAGGGGGATACCTGCCATCCCGAGGACTGAGACCTCTGCAGAGGCCATGTCAAAGATGGTCACTGGGATTAAGAAGATGTCTGCAATTTCTTGAAGAATTATGTACGAGTTCACATCAAAGCCCCTAGAAACTACTGAGCCAGAAGAGTAAACATCTGATTCTATTAAAAAAAGAAAAAATGCTGGTATGGGGTCACTGTGGGCCCCTGCTGGCTTTCTGCAGTGCTGTGAGAACAGAAAGGGTGGGTGTTTCCAGGTTCCGGGTTTTCTTTTCTTCCTGTCCTCTATCTCTGGCTCTGCCCATGTGTGGTGATGAGCACTCAAGGCTCCTCCCCACAGAGCCTTCCTAGGGACACTCCTTGGTTTCTCCTGAGAACTCGCCAACATTTTCAGCCTGTGAAGATAGGCTCTCGCCATGGGCACCCGTGAGTGTGGGTGAGCAGATTGAGTGGGCGGAAGCGGCTCCAGCTGTCTCTGACCCCATTCTTCCCACACTTGGTTTATCCCCAGGCTCTACGTTAGAGAAAATTCAAAGCCAAGCCTTATAGTCCATTGTTCTGGGTCCTGGTGTGGACTGTGAGGAGAACCAGTCTCTCTTCCTGGTTAATCCATTAAGATATTACTCTGAATCATCATATTCTTACTCTGTCTTGCTTGCTATAAACATGTCACTTGAGAAGGGAAAGCAGATTTTTGTGGTTCCACATGCTCAACACAAGGATATCTTTTGGTGAGGAGACTTGCTGTGGAATTTGTGAAGGTCTCAGCTTTGTTCTTTCCTCTCATCCAGCTGTGCTTCTTGGCTGGGAAGAGGGTTTGGATTTGTCTCATTACTCTTGGCTGCTGGGTTCTTCCTTTCTCAACTGTTCATAGGTTGAAAGAGATTTTGTCTTCATTTTTCTCTCTCTGTTTCTGTTTATCTCCATTTCTTTGTCTCTTTGTCTCTGTCTTTCTCTCACACACATGCCCTCCACCCCACCCTGATCCCATTCTAGCTTCCCTAATTTATTTCCCACTGCTTTATTTAACCTATCAATCATCCGGATAGATTAAATCACTTTCTGTGCTTGCTTCGTTCCTCTTTGTGTTATTCAGTCTATTGGAAATGACCTCTTATGCCTCGAGGGTCTTATGACCTCTTAAGTGTAAGTCTTTCCCCGTTTTTTTTTTGAAACATTTTGTATGAAGCGGTATGTATGAAGTGTAGAACATCTGAAAATTGTATAAATATATATTTCTGTATTTATAGAATTATTTCTATCTATATAGAAGCATTTAAGAAATACAAAGAAGTATCAGGTAGAAAGCAAAACCCCGTTAAACTTTATCATCTAGTTATAAGCATTTTGATTTTTCTTTTCTTTTCTTTCCCTCCCTCCTTCCCTCCCTCCCTTCCTCCCTTCCTTCCTTCCTTCCTCCATTTTTAAAACTTTCTGAGGGATATCCTTGATTTTGAAGTCTACCTCAGGTGCAGGTCTTTCCAGATTCCTTTGTGTACAATCACTCCAGCTAAGAGGGATGACATCTTCCTCAGCATCACTAGAAGGTTGGCGTGTGTCCCTGCTCATCACTGTGTGCTCTGGCTCACTGTATAGCAGCTGACCCTAAGATGTAGTAGCTTAAGTCAACAAAAAAATCATTATCCTGCAGTATCTGTAAGTCAGGAGTCAGAGCAGAGCCTGGGCCCTCTGGATCTCTTACAGGCTACAATCAAATTATCAGTTGGCTGTAATCTGCTCTGAGGGCTCGACTGGGGGTTGGTCTGCCTCCAAGCTCACCTGTGTGATTCTTGGACCAAAGGGCTCAGCTCCTTGCTGGATGTCGCCTGGAGGCTTCCCTCAGGTGTTTGTCCTGTAAGCCTCTGTAGAGCAGCTCACAACATGGTGCTGGCTTCCATCAGATGGAGCATGGGGGAGAGCAAGACAGGCAAGCAAGAGAGGATCTGGAGCCCTTTTATAATCTGATTCTGGAAGCAGCATCTCATTACTTTTGTCATACCTTGTTCATTAGAAGTTACCAGATCTAGCCACATTCCTGGGAGAGGAACTCCACAAAGGCATTAATATCAGGAAGCAGGATTGTCTCTCCCCACCCCACCCCCGCCGCAAAGCTGCCCACTGCAGACAAGCTTATTTATGAGCTGCTGTCTCTCCCACACCATACTCTGTGGCATCTTGGGCAGAGCCCTGCCTCATCATGTTCAGACCTCTGCCCTCCCCAGGGCAGTCAGATATTGCATCTTGCACGTGACATAGGCACTTGGAATCCTGACCCTTTGGACTCAGAACATACGCCTTCTTCTTTGTAGTCTCTGCCCCATCCTACCTCTGTGCCTCGCTGGGAAATGCTTCTCAGGCTTTCGGGTCTCAGCTCATGTACCCCTCTCCCAGGTGGGAGGTTCTGACTTCTTTCGTGCCATTGATTACTTGGATGGTCTGACACTTACTCTTTCTTCGAAGAATACATTTTCAAGTTCATAAAATAAAACGAGTAGAATTATAAGAAAGCCCAATCATAATGAAATACAGTTATCAAAATATAATCTCCTGGATATATGATATAGTAATTTATGTGCTTTTTAAAGAACATCCTAGATAGCAAGATCCAGCAGCAGGCTTAATTTCAACATGGGACGATAGTGAATGCGGTTTTGATAAAGCAGCGACAACTGAAATGTGGTAGGAAAGCATCTGATATGTATTGGTGATGAAGTCTCAGGTTCTTCAGTATGACTTTTTTTTATATTCAAAATGCAAGGGAATGGTAAATTTCAGTGACACGTAATTAAAAATCAAGATACGATTCTTTTGTGAACATCCTGAACCCCTGATTAAGAACTCCCACCTGAGGGGCGCCTGGGTAGCTCAGTGGCTTAAAGCCTCTGCCTTCGGCTCAGGTCATGATCCCAGAGTCCTGGGATCCAGCCCCGCATCGGGCTCTCTGCTCAGCGGGGAGCCTGCTTCCGCCACCCTCCCTGCCTCTCTGCCTACTCGTGATCTCTATCTATCAAATAAATAAATAAAATCTTTAAAAAAATTGTGTGTTTTCTGGCTGCCCAACTGTTGTGTCTGCAAGCTCATCTCAAAGCTAGAGTAAGACCATCCCGGGGCATGCTTGGACTGGATTTGCTCACTCGTGACCCCGTACCTTGATTATTTATGGAGACCAGGGTTGACGTACCAAATCTGGCCAGCCGCCCGTTTCTGGACAGCTCCAGTTCTCAAATTTGGGGCACAGTTCTTTCCCAGAGGGTGTATCACTTGGAGGCTGCTCCGTGGCTTGGAAGTGCGGCTTGAAGACAGAGACCCCCTGGGAGACTTCCTGCACTGCCCTCCCCTTCTGATCATGCCCCAGCACAGAGCCACCTTGCAGGACTGTGCCACTGCCATTTACAAAAACCTGGGCGCTTTTCTTACCTCTTTGAAACACTCTGGTATTGACAGCCCAGCCACGGAGCCAACAGAATCCAATTAGCATTCGTTAATGTACACGGATTCTGTGAAGATATCTAATTCAGTGCTATAAATGGACTTGTTTCCTCCTTCCCCAAAGCTTTGCCCCTCCCCTGTGAGGCTCTGGCGATGAAGAGATTGGCTGTGTCACTTTGATGACTCATTTAATTTCCAGCTACATGAGTGGAATGCACAAGTCCAAGGCAAGGGTGAGGTGTGGATTCTGACTAAGGAATTGGAACATCACAAGTAACTTCCGGGGCACCTCTCAGACCTGGCTGCAGGCAGGCAGACCTTACTTTCTCTGTGTGTGCACGAAGGGGGGTGGGTGGACCAAACAGGAGGGCCCTGCGATTATGCATCCCCAAGTAGAACTAAGTAATTTCCCCAGGGACAGTGGATTTATTAAATATTGGAATCCTGACAAGCTCTGTTGCTCTCCGTCTCTCTGGTGATGTGCCCTGCCCAGAGATGACCTTGACTGTGTTGAGACTACACAGAGCTTGCACCTTGCAAGTGGGGCTTTCACAGAGAAGCCTTGTCTGCATGTAGCAAGAGGAGATTTGATTTTCTAGAACTTTTCTTCTTGCTGTCTTTGCTACTGGAGAGCACCAGGTAGCATGAGCAACGCTATAGCCACAGGCGTGAGCAGAACTCTGGGTTAGTCCTAATAATTGAAACTCTTTTTAGCCATAGAATCTTGAGTAGGCAGCTGTCTCTGCCTTCAAACGGAGGTCTGAGGACCCCGGCTCGGGGCCTTGTGTTTTATGCCGCTGTCTCAACTACTCAATGCAGTAGGAGACAGGATTAGGGTCCATCTGTTTAGTTATCTGTTTTGGTGCAGCCTGAAGCAGAGGTTCCCGAAATTACATTTCATACCGCGTTTTCAGTAGTAGAAGCCATGCGAGGCTAGCCCCCCTGTAGAGCGTTTCAACAGTGATTTCTTTCATATAACAAGTAGGAATATGAGAAACTAGCCAAGATGACTTGTTTGTTCATTTAATACATATCCATTGCACACCTGTGCCTCTTGAAACTCCGGCGTAGTGCTAGTGTGCAGTGGGGAGAAACACACAAATAACGCTTGCTTGTGAAAGTTCTGAGCTAGTGGAGGGGACACGAGTGAATGGGGAAATACGACGCATGAGGTGCTTTGCAGCCCATAAGCAACCGTACTAAGAGAGCGAATAGGGAGGGAGTCATGGCGAGCCTCTGAGAGGATGTGACATGGAAGGTGAGACCTAATTGAAATCCCAGGCTGGGCCTTGCCTGCCTCAAAGCCTCTCTCTGACAGAGTCCCCCCAAGCTCAGAGAGAATAGCCCTCGCAGCCTGCTTTCTCTCATGTGCCGCTCAGTCTCTTACCTGTTTGGTTTGCCTTTGCATTGCTGAACCTTGTGCACGATCCCTTCGTTCGATCCTCTTTCTTCCCCAAGTGCTCATCATCCTTCAAGTGTCGGCTTAGGCATCCTTCCCCTGGGCGGCCCTTCATGACTCTCGAGTCCAGAATGGGTGTCACTCCCGGAAATTGTCTGCACATCCCGAGCTTCCCTTATCATGCTGTTGAACACACCCATGCCTTGCTTTCCTCCCTTATGGGGCTGTGAACTCCCAGAGAGCACGGACCATGGCTGTCTTGTTCTGTCCTCCATCTCCGGCCCCCTCCCTGGTGGCCAGCACACAGAGACACGTGGGAATGGGTGCTGGATGAGGCTGTGGCTCCTGAAGGTCTTGGAGTTGAGAGGAGGAAGGAGCACACGGGGGATGGTGGGAAGCGGGGCGGCACATGCCGATAACTCACCAATCTCAATCAGGCATGGGAAGGGCAAGGTGGAATAAAACAGCGTCAAGGTCTGTCCCCCCGTCCCTGGCTTTGAGCCGGTGGGAGTGTTTCTTGATCTCTGAAATAGGAAGGCATCTCTCTCTGTGTGTAGATTCTTCATATATTTTGTGACTTTTTTTTTAAAAGATTTTATTTATTTATTTGACAGAGATCACAAGTAGGCAGAGAGGCAGGCAGAGAGAAGGAGGGGGACGCAGGCTCCCTGCTGAGCAGAGAGCCCAATGCAGGGCTTGATCCAGGACCCTGAGATCATGACCTGAGCCGAAGGCAGAGGCTTTAACCCACTGAGCCACCCAGGTGCCCCATATTTTGTGACTCTTAATCTCTTCCATTGTCCATCCAAGTCGCCAAAAAGCACATGGCTACTTACTGTGTTAGAGAGACTGGGTGGCTGGTGTGTAGGGAGTTCTGGTAGACCTACTCCTGTTCCTTTCTGTGCCATGATGCACCATAAGGGGAAGGAATGGCCAGGCTCTGAAGGAGGGGAGGTGGACCCCAGACTCCAGATGCCAGAGCTCACTCACACATGGCAAATCTGTAATGAGGTAATTCTTCACTCCTTCAACTACCAGGCGTGCAGGTGTGTGCTCCCGGCAGTCACGGGGAAACTCGCACACCTCAGAGAACCCATGGAACCTCCAGTTGGTGTGATTATGTGTTACTGGTGTCTTCCCTCCTCTGCAGATTCTTGCTGGGAATCGATGAATTTGTTGTATAGAATTAAAGCCTTAGATGAGGAGCTTAAGCCCTGTGTTAGTGCAACAGATCAGGAGGTGAGGCGGGTCTGAATCAGTAGATTTTCCTGGCAGTTAGGAATGGATATTTGCCTCTGAAGGATGTGCAGTCCCGGTGGGTCTTATGTGAACATCTGTCAGGCGGCTTCTGCCATGTTGTCTGGACCCAGCATTGCTCACCAAATTTCACAGGGTGGAGGCCTGCTTCCATGTGTTAAAGAAAACCATCCGTGGGGCGCCTGGGTGGTACAGTTGGTTAAGTGTCCAGCTCTTGGTTTCGGCTCAGGCCATGATCTCAGGGTTGTGAGAGCAAGTCCTACATTAGGCTCTGTGCTCAGCTCAGAGTCTGTTTAAGACTCTCTCTCCCTTTCCCTCTGTCCCTCCCCCCCCCAAACAAAAAAATCCTAAAAAAAAAAAAAAAGAAAGAAAGAAAGAAAAGAAAAAACCATGCATTGCTCTCAGTGTCTCTCTCTCAGCATTTACAATATCAAACAGAAAGGGCTTATCCCATAAGTGGTCTCAGTAAACTGGAGTAAGACTAACAAAAGCCATAGTAACAACACATGTATTTTTTGACATACAAAACATTTCATCCCATAATATGTAAAAATACTTCGTAAAGTGGCATATTTCCAATTGATTAAAATATACATTCAACGTAGAGAAAAAAACGAAGGACCCATCCAAATACTATTTTGTTTGTGGTGGGACGGGGGGGTGGGGGAGGGTTGGTGGAATTATCACTGGATTTCCTATTTTGATTATCTGTAACTTTTTCTCAATGGATGTTTATTAAGTTTTTAATAAACAAATAATATCAGATATGGAGAATGGGACCGTGGAACTGAGTAAATATAAGGTCTTCATCCTGCCTTGTAAGACAAGGTTGACATGCTAGTAGCCCTTGTGGATAGTAGTCATTAGTGAAGTAACAGACAGACCATTAGGTATGAAGAACAGATGTGTCAGTGTGGAGGCAAAGGGGTGCTGCGTGCATGCTGCTGGGGCACACGCACCCTCACGGAAAGCGGTCATATACACGTGTGGAGCTGAGGAGTGGGAGCTTATGGGTCTTCCTGCCAATATCATGTGCATTTCTAGACCTCACATGGGACCTGGGGAAAGAAGTGACTGTGCTGAGGGGTATACTCTCCTCCCAGTTCTGAAGCCACCGATCTGTGTGCTGGGCTCTGGGGAGGCAGGGGTCATTGATACCTTTCTGAGTTACAGTGTAACGAATGGAAAATACACTATACACTAAACAAATAAATATGTGAACATAGCACAAACCACAAGATTGCAAGCTGAGGGGATAAGAGCTATCTCTTTCCCTGGGAATTAGCCCACTAAGATGAGCACAGACTTTCAGTTTTGGCTTCTTTGCAATTGAATGCAGTCATTATTAGCTGAATCACAAGCCCTATCAGGATACCTTAGCCTTGTTGGTGCCTGTAGATTAAAGTCTGTTATCAGACCGGGAGCCATGTATGCGAGAAATAGGTCTTTATTTCTGAAGGCAAATTTACCTTGCAGTGAAGCAGTTGTGTGCTGAAGGATGTAGTTTTACAGGACCCTCAAGTCATTTCTACCTTAGGAAAAGAAAGGGATTGATTTACCCTGTGAGCAAGCAGGACTTAGAAACGTGACTATAATTACAGGATGCAGGCTGCAAAATTTCTGTGAGAAGAAATCTTGTCCAAAGGGAATTAATAGGAAAGGCGGAGTCGGGTAGTGGCAAAGATGCCAGTCCAGCTGTCCCAGGTTCTGGGTGTTCATCTGGGCAGGAATACCAGCTGTCGACTGCTTTGGAGTAAATCCTTCCCATGCCCTGGGCTGGAATCCTTCCTCTGACGAGTTCAAGGTAGACTTTCAGGTAACTCACAATGCGAGGTGTTTATGGTCACAGAATATAATTTGAAGGTTGGGTTTCAAAGTAAGTGTATCTAAAATATTAAACATGAGAACAAGATTCTTCATGGGTGTCTTGGGTTTAGATACTTATTAACTATAGGGGCAGGCAAAGTTTTGAGGAAGCATTCATGGCAAGGGAAAGAAATTGCTCTAGTGGCTTACTGTATGTCCCTGGCTTTCACTGTCCAGAGCGATGTTTTGAAGATAGGATTTAATCAGTGTTACAAGTGTTGTGTATGTGCCCAGTTCCACGAACTGGCTTACTCACTGGTGAATGTACTTCCTTTGCACATTGTGGATCATGACAGCTGATCATGACAGCGTTGTTCTTGATCTTCCGACACCAGACGGGTTTCTGTGTGGAGATATATCTCCAGACAGATACACTACTGATTTCTTCACTCCTGCTCTGAGATTGGAATGTCCATAGATATCTGCTATATGAAAACTTTTCTTGTTTTTTCTTTTAAATCATAAAAAGCTTGATTAAGTTTATACCAATGTTAATTTTTAAATTTTGACTAATGTGACATGGATTGATAGAATGTTACATTAGAGGAAGTTGGTTAAAGGGTAGAGGGGACTCTGCTTCCTAGACAACTTTTCTGTAAATCTAGAAATTTTTTCAGAATTAGTCTGTTTAAGGAATGTGTTTTATTAAAATCTCTTTTAGTTGTAAGAATGATATGTAACATACTCTGAGCAGTAACTATCCCTGTCTTGATGAACAACTTCAGTGTGAACCTATATTGACCTTATTGGTCAGTGTGAACCCTGGACCAATAAATTTGGTCCGGGGGCATCTGGGTGGCTCAGTGGGTTAAAGGCTCTGCCTTCAGCTCAGGTCATGATCTCAGGGTCCTGGAATCGAGCCCCGCATCGGGCTCTCTGCTCAGCGGGGAGCCTGCTTCCTCCTCTCTCTCTCTCTCTCTCTCTCTCTCTCTGCCTACTTGTGATCTCTGTCTGTCAAATAAATAAATAAAATCTTTAAAAAAAATTTGGTCGGAAGAAAGCTCCTTCAACACTAGAACATCTTAATGAAAATAGTCATCAAATTTCCCACCTCAGTAATTTTTCCAAAATCAGAATTAGAAGAGGGTGCTCATTGCAGTACTATTTACAAGAGTAAAACATATTTCCAGATAAGGGATTGGTTAGATAAATAGTGGCCTTTCAATATCCTGGAATGCTATGCAGCAAAAACAATGATGGTGTAGACTATGGTTGACATTAATAATGTTCTTGATATGGGGCAAAGGTAGGTCATAAAGGAGTATGTGAATAAAATACGTAACTACATACAAATGAGGATAGAAAATGTTCTGACACGCTACGTACCAAATACAAATGTTGTTTATAACTAGCATGTGGGTTATGAATGATTCTTACTAATATTTTTGCTTATGTTAATTTCCTGCTTTACCTTCTGTGAACACGTATTAGTTATTTAATAAAGACAAAAAATTAATCGCCCCTACCGTCAGTACACAAATTTTTTTTTAAAGATTTTATTTATTTATTTGAGAGACAGAGATCACAAGTAGGCAGAGAGGCAGGCAGAGGGAGAGGGGGAAGCAGGGTCCCCGCCAAGCAGAGAGCCCGATGTGGGGCTCGATCCCAGGACCCTGGGATCATGACCTGAGCCAAGAGCAGAGGCTTTAACCCACTGAGCCACCTAGGCGCTCCAGTACACAAATTTTTAAAAAGCAGCTGTAGGTATGATTAATATCCTCTACCTCAAACGGTGAAAGTGACATGCCCATATGTAAACACTATCTGAGTTTTGTCCCTTAAATATAACCATTAAGGTGCCTTTTGCTTGAAACACATTTTTTTTCTTTTGGCTCCTATTCTTATCCCTGGAAACTCAAACCACCGTTCATCAAAACCTCCTGTCCTTTTAGCCAGTGATGTTTTATGTCACTAATGATCTGAATCTGTAATCTTTTTTTTTTTTAATGTATAGACTTGTCAAATCACTCAGTTGTACACCTGAAACTAATATAACATTGTATGTCAAGAATGCTTCAATGAATCTGTAATCCTTTTTTTTTTTTAAAGGGTAAACATGGTACACAACAGAATCAGGATGGAGCAGGTGGCTTTCTGTAACTTTTATCACAGTGTATCCTATCTATGATTTGGCTTGTTGGTAGGTTTCTGACATTGACCAGAACCTAAATTATGATCTGTCCCCAGAGCAGAGGATGTTTGGTGGAAATGGTTAACTCCAAGGAGTTTGTTGGACAGATTCATCATAATGTCTAGGAAAAGAGCATTGATTATTAATTAATTTGTTTGCTCAACTACTGAATGAATCCATGATATGTGCAGGATGCTGGACTAGAAATTATAGAATATAACACAATCCAGGAGGGGGGTAGCATGCAGATAATTTGTAAAGGAGAGTGATTATTGACCAAAAATTATTTAAAAAATTAGTTTAAGACAGAGGTCAGAGAAAAAACCCTCATATAGGTGGGCAACTGGTTTTCATCAAGGCTGCCATGATCTTTCAGTGGAGGAAAAATAGTCTTTTCAACAAACAGTTGGGACTGGGACTGCTGGATACTCACATTCAGAAGAATGGAGTTAGAACCTTGCCTCACACCAAATGTAAAAACCTGACTCAAAATGGATCAAAGACCTAAATGTAAGTGCTAAAACTATAACACTCTTAGAAGAAAACATAGGGCTAAATATTCATAACATCAGATTCCTCAATGGCTTCTTAGGTATGATACCCAAAAGAACAACAAAATAAAAAAATAGATAAATTGGACTTTATTGTAATTAAAACCTTTTGTACGTCAAAGAACATCATCAAGAAAGTGAAAAGACAGCCCATAGAATGCGAGTATATATTTGCAAATCATGTATCTTATAAAGAGCTTATATCTAGAATATATGAAGAACTCTTAAAACTCAATAATATGAAGACAAATAACCCAATTAAAATGGACAAAGGATCTGAATAGATGTTTCTCAAGGAAGATGCACAAAATGGCAAATACATACATGAAAGTGTTACATGAAATGATGCTCAAAATCTTTAGTCATCAGGAAATCATAAGTCAAAAGCATAGGGAGATACAACTTCACACCTATGAGGATGGCTAGAACCAAAATGTCAGATAATAAGTGTTGGTTAGGGTATAAGATGTCAGAATGCTCCTATGTTGGTGGTGGGAATGTAAAATGGTGCAGCTGCTGTGGGAAACGGTGTGGTGTTTCCTCCAAAAGTTAAGCATAGAATTAACCATATGACCCATTGATTCCACTCCTTCGTAAATACCCAAAAGAAATGAAAGAAGGGACTCAAATAGATATTTGAACATCAATGTTCATAAAAGGATTACTCACAATTGCCAAAATGTAGAAACAACCCAAATATTCATCAACAGATGAGTGAATAAAATGTGGCAAATGCATACGATGGAATAGTATTTCACCTTTTAAGGAATGACGTTTTGACACCTGCTACAATGTGGGTGAAGCTTGAAAACATTCTGCTCGGTCAAATAAGCCAGGTATAGAAGGACAAATACTGCATGATTTCACTTATGTGAAGTACCTGGTAAAAGCAAATTCATGGATTTTGAAAGTGGAGTAGAGTTTCTCGGGGAATAGGGGAGGTGGGAATGGGGTTTTATTATTTAATGGGTACGGAGATTCAGTTTGGGATGATAAAATATGCTGGAGATGGATACTTCTGGATGATGGTTGCACAGCATTATGAATGTACTCACTGCCCCTGAATGGTACACTTAAAAATGGCTAAAACGAGGGACTCCTGGGTGGCTCAGTCGGTTGGGTATCTGCCTCTTGGTTTTGGCTCAGGTCACAATCTCAGGGATGTGAGATTGGGCCTTGAGTCGGTCTCCACACTGGGTGTGGAGCCTTCCTGAGATGCTCTCTCTCCCTCTGCCCAGCCCCGCACACCCCTCTCCCTGTCTAAAAAAGAAAAAGTGGCTACAGTGGTAAATTTTATATTATGTTTATTTTACTACACACACACAAAGAATAACCTATAAAACCCCGTCTTCAGGTATGAGAGGAGTCTTGAGTTTTCCAAGACAAAATTTTGTCCCAAATTCTCTCACTTTACTTAATACAGTTAATTTGTTAGTAATTACAAGAATTTTTATTGTTCTATTTTCTAACAGAAAAACTTGTTATTAATGTGCTAACATTAAATTTTGTAATGCACTCAATGCTTTAGTTTGTAAAAATGAGGCTTGACTAATCAGGTATCCATATATAAAACGAGTGAACCTTAACTTTCACATTTTTTACAAAAATTAAAAACAGTTGGTACATCTAAGTGTAAAGTGTAAAACGATAAAACTTTCAGAAGAAAACAGAGGAGGAAATCTTTGTTACTGTGGATTTGGCACAAAGGTGTTACACGTGACACTGAAATAGCCATAAGAAAAAAAAAGAAATCGAAATTCATTAAAATTCAAAGTTTTTTCTCTGTGAGAGTCACCATTAAGAGAGTGAAAAGACAAACCACAGATTGGGAAAAATATTTGCAATTCATGTGTATGACAGAAGACTTGTATCTAGAATATATAAAGAACTCTCAAAACTCAAGAATGAGAGAAAAAAAAAACCAAACAAACAAACAACCCAGTAAAATTAAGCAAGATTTGAACAGACATTTCACCAGAGAAGCTATATAGAAGGCAGATAAGCATATGAAAAGGAGCTTAACATCAAAGTCCTGGGAGAAATGCAAGTTAATAACCCAGAGAGATATTACTCCACACCTGTGAGAAGGGCTGATATTCTCTCCCTCCAAAGCCAAAACAGCAAACCTTGGGGTGCCTGGGTGGATCAGTCGGTTAAGAGTCTGCCTTCAGGGGTGCTTTGGTGGCTCAGTGGGTTAAGCCTCTGCCTTCGGCTTGGGTCATGATCCCAGGGTCCTGGGATCGAGCCCCGCATTGGGCTCTCTCTTCAGTGGGGAGCCTGCTTCCTCCCTCTCTCTCTGCCTGCCTCTCTGCCTACTTGTGATCTCTGTCTGTCAAATAAATAAATAAATAAAATCTTTAAAAAAAAAAAAAAAAGAGTCTGCCTTCAGCTCAGGTCATGATCTCAGGTCCTGGGATAGAGCCCCGTATCGGACTTCCTGCTCAGTGGGGAGCCTGCCCCCCAACCCCTTCTTGCCTCCACCCCTCCCCATTGCTCATTTTCTCTCTCTCAAATAAATAAAATCTTAAAAAAGAAAAGCAAATCCTGATAACACAAATGTTGGAGATGATGCAGAACGAATGGCACTAACACACATGGCTGGTGGGACTGTGAAATGGTGTGATCACTTTGGAAGACAGTGTGACAGTTTCTTGTAAGTTAGGCATATGCCTGCCTTACAACCTAGCCATTCTATGCCTAGGCAGGTACTCAAGAGAAACAGAAACTTACATTCACATAAATGTGTGTGCCTGAGTGGTCATAGCAGCTTTATTATTATTTACTACCCATAATAGCCCCAGACCCTACAAGGTGGCGAGGACTGTGATGAGTCGGAAGAGTCAGGGTTCCCAGGGGCGCATGGTCACGCAGCAGGCTTCATCTAGTTTGGGTGGAAGGAGCCTTGTGTGGAGGGAGTGGTGCTCCAGGGTAGACCTGACTTGTAGGAGACAGCTAGGTGTCTGTAGTCAGCTGGGTAGGGCTCCGCCACCCCCCCAACCCCCCCGCCCCCAGGTTCAAGGAATTCCTAGGCTTTGGAAGAAGAGGAAAGGGTTGAGTGTGGCTGGAGCTCAGCTACAAGATGGTGTGATGATGGATGAGGGGGACATTGGCGGGGTTCAGGTGGAGGACGTCTCCCGGGCTGCCTCTGTGCAACCTTGGAGGGGCATGTGTTCTCAGGTACACATTCCAGGGGCCCACAGGCAGGAGGCCTGGACACAGCGAGGCTGGAAGGACCCAGGGGAGGTCCCTAAGGCACCGAGGCAGTGACATGGGTGTGAATGGGACTTGGCTTGCTTGGAAGGGTTTAAAGTGAACACATCTCAGCAAAATCCAGGGGGAAGGTCAACCAGACCTTTTCCAGAAGATTGCTTTGGCTTTCTCCCTTCCCCTCCCCTTCTTTCTCGGCAGTTTCTCAGGAAGGTGCAGTCTGTCTGGTTGCTTTCTCTTTTCTTCCCCTCAGCAACCCCCCCAACACACACAGACTCAGGTCTGTTGGAGAGGGAGTCTTACTAACAGAAGATGGATGGGTTTAGCCACCGGGCGTTCTGCATTTCCCAGGATAACATTTGTCTTTATTTTAAATCATCAAAACAGCATTTAAGGGAGAACAGGGATCTGTGCATGCTTTTATTCACCGTGTTTTCCAATTGCTGGCATTATTCTCTAATAACAGGATGTGTACATGATATGATGTAGAGGCCACGGGGCTGCAGAGCAGTCATTAGCTTTCCCTCAAAAATAAAAAGAGAGGCTGCCGTTTGAATAATGATCCCTGGCTGTTTTCTTTGTACATGGGCCATTTCCTTAATTAGGTTTCAAGCTTCATCTCTCTTGTTTTTAACTAAAAAGCCAAGTGAGGGAGAGACAGATTGCATTGTGGGGGAAAGGGACAGGAGTGAGTTTCACGCACAGCGAGGGGCAAAGGAGTAAACTGGGAGCTCAGCGGACACCCCAGCGGTCAGGCTGGCCCGGGCAGACCAGGGCTCGTATCTGGGTTCAATTCGTCTTTTTGAGGTTGGGGGACCTTTGTGCCCATGCTGGGGAATACCTCCCCTGCTTCCTATCTAAAGTTTGTGATCCAAGTCTCGGAATTTGTCCCGAGGGTCACCTATTTTCCTTCATTCTGCCTTGAAATGACCTTGAGAGAGTATCTCATAGATGATCGCTTTAGGAGTTGAATAGCCTGGGTTCAAATGATGCCCCACTGTGACCCAGCTCTGTGACCGGGGCATTCCTCGTAGCCCCGGGTAAAATGCGGTGATGATAGACGCCACCTCACAGGGTTGTTCTGGAATGAAACTGCTGTCTTCTTCTTCTTCTTCTTTTTTTTTTTTTTTTTTTAAGATTTTATTTATTTATTTGACAGACAAAGATCATAAGTAGGCAGAGAGGCGGGCAGAGAGAGAGGAGGAAGCGGGCTCCCTGCTGAGCAGAGAGCCTGATGCAGGGCTCCATCCCAGGACCCTGGGATCATGACCTGAGCTGAAGGCAGAGGCTTTAACCCACTGAGCCAACCAGGCTTCTGAAACTACAGACTTCTTAAGGAAAGTGCTTAGAAGGCACATGGGGCAGTTAAGCTAAGGGCTGCTGCTCCTCCTTCGTTATTATTGCTATTATTATTAGCCTCTACAAGAGTCCTAGCCAAGGCTTTAGGACAGATGCAGATTGCTATTCATCACCCCATCGGCAGTGAGGGGAAGGGAGTCGGCATGTTGGAGCCGCAAATTACAGAGAACACTGACAACCTCATTTATTTCCGCCCCCAAGAGTGTTGTGTTTTCTCACCTGTTGTTCTGAGCTCCAGGAGATGCCGAAAATGCTATCATAGTTTGAGTCTGTTGAATATGCTAGGAAGTAACATTGAAGTTAGACTGGGACCTTGATTCATAAGTTCTATCTTTTCAAATCATTTGCTTTGCATTTTAATGGAGAATTTTTTTTTTTAAGCTGGACAAATGGGAGCACCATTAAACAATGTTCCTGATTGATGTAGGCAGAAATTCCTCTTTATTCCCTCAACAAGGCTCCTGTCTCGCCCCCTTTCCCATGGTTCCATGCATGGGGAATAGGGAGATGCAATCCCTGGTCTTTTTCCTTTAGAACTCAGATTGGGTCCGTGAACTGATAGCATCAGCATTGCCTGGGGACTTGTTAGAAATGCGGAGTCTCTAGCCCCACCCTTGATCTGAATCAGAACCCCCATTTTAACCAAACCCCCTGGGAGATTCATGTGCATATTAAAATGTGTCAAGTGAGGGGTGCCTGGGTGGCTCACTGGGTTAAAGCCTCTGCCTTTGGCTCAGGTCATGATCCCAGGGTACTGGGATCAAGCCCAGCATCAGGCTCTCTGCTTAGCAGGGAGCCTGCATCCTCGTGTCTCTCTCTCTCTCTCTCTGCCTACCTTTGATCTCTGTCAAATGAATAAATAAAATCTTAAAATAAAATAAAATGTGTCAAGTGCTATGATATTTTGCTTTCATTGGGAAGATGGACCAGTAAATCAAAATATAAGTACTAGTGAGGGAGACTAAAGTCTGGTCCTGGGGGATGAGGGCACTTGCTATAGGTAGTGACCCCGATCAGGGTGTTGACTGAGGAGTAGGAGTTGGGTCAGAGAGGGTGGGATGAGGGCAAAAGAGGAGGGAGGGGCCTCTAAAAGAAAAAAAAAATGGGGTGTACAAAGCCAGTGATGGCAAGATCATAGGACCTGACAACCCTTTTCTCAATTTGGTATTTATCATTCCCTGTATCCTTTTTAGTGCTCACACAGGGCATATGTCTGGGTCATGGGAAATAATTTTTGAACAATGCAGAAGTGTTTTGATTCCCTGGGAATGAGAAAGAAAGAGTACGGGTGGGCTTTGGAGTCCTGCATCTGGGTCCAGATCCAGACTCTGCCTCTTGTGGGAAGAAACGTGGGCCAATTAATAGCCTCTGCAAGTCTTTGAGTCTTCATTTGTGACATGTAGCTTTGGATACTGCCTGGTTTGTTGGGAAAACTTGGTTTGTAATAAGAATCATGAAATTCATGCTTCTTGACCTTCAGGTATACGGTTTCCTATTTTTTTTTTAAGTCAGTGCTTTATATCTGAAACATAATATCTGAAATTTAATAAAGGTGGGGAGGGGAACATGCACTGGCTTTCCTGGTCCGGGGCCATGGAGAGCTACCCTCCATTCATTCATTTGCAAGGAGAGTTTTTGCTCAAGTAAGTACCTTAGGATGGGTACACTATACATATGTATATCATATTTTCAGAGCTCATTTTCACTTCTTATTTTTGGTTGATAGTCCAATTTTTTTTCCTTTTGCTTTCCTTTTTGTGGTTAACCTTATGTAGCCCACCACCATATTTAATAAAAGATGAATGGGTTAAAGGAGACATGGTGATGACCAAACAATGGAACCGCTCAAAAAGCATTCAGTTAAGGAGTGAGGCCACAGAATGCAAAATGAATGCAGGAAAAGGCAGATAAATTCAGGGCTCCTTTATTAAGTACAATTCACCTTGAATTCAGAAAAGAGAACTTTTTCAGTAAAGGATAAGTGACAAAATTTAAAAAGATTCCCCCAGGGGGGCGCCTGGGTGGCGCAGTGGGCTAAAGCCTCTGCTTTCGGCTCAGGTCATGATCCCGGAGCCCTGGGATCGAGCCCTGCATTGGGCTCTCTGCTCCTCAGGGAGCCTGCTTCCTCCTCTCTCTCCCTGTCTGCCTCTCTTGCCTACTTGTAATCTCTGTCTGTCAAATAAATAAATAAAATCTTTAAAAAAAAAAAAAAAGATTCCCCCAGGGAAAGAGGATTAACAAAGGAGACATTATACAATGAAATAGAAGTGAATTAACGAATCGATTTTTTTGTAAGGGTTAGAAGACAGAAGATTTATTTGGAAGATAAATATTTGGTAATTGAAACTGGCAAGTATTTTGTTGCTGGTTTTTACCCAGGGAAGCTTTCCCCGCGGTGAAAATCTCATAGCTGATGAGCACAGAGTGGGGTAGAGACTGTAAAAAGGATGCTGGACTCTCTTGCTCTCGGTATTTGTCTCTACGTTTCAGATACATTTTTTTTTTCCCCTCCTTTAGTGATTCAGAGGATTTCTCTTCTAATCAAAGGAGTTAGTTTAAAACTTACTGAGAATAATCCGGAATCAGAAACTTAAATCATATTATTAACAGAGGACATTCTTTTACGAAGGGCTTTGTATTAGGTTTTTGTTTATTTCTCCCTACACTTCCCCTGCATTCCCTGAAAGCATTTCTGTGGGTTGCAGAGGAGCATCCCAAGAGCCATCTTGCCTGTTGACAGCAGAGCATGGCAGTTTACCTGATGGAGGTTTTATAGGATGTGATGCCCTGTCACTGGGTGATGGACTTGATAGAGGAAATGCCACCGGCAATCTCTGCCATGTGGCCCGTTCTCTGAAACGGCCCTTGCGTGCCTCCCCATCTCTGACCCTTGTGCAGAATGTTGGGCTGGATTGCTTGACTCATTAGTTCACAAAGGATTATTGATTTTCTGATGATCTATAGCTTCTTTGCCTTCAGGATACAGAGAGGGGGCGGTGGTTGTTTGGAGGTTGTTAGAAGACAGAAGTGACTGTGTGCACCAGCCCCTGACTTCATTCCAGTCCCCTACCATTATCCTTGATTCATGCTCCTTTCCCCCCTCGTTCTGCTAGTGGAAGGAATGGATCTCTGATTGCATATTTGGCTTTCGACTATGCTGCTCACAGGGTACTGGTACTACTAATCTCGTTGTTGTTACCAGTTCTTATTTTTTTTATTTTTTTATTTTTTTAAAAGATTTTATTTATTTATTTGACAGAGAGAGAGAGAGAGAGAGATCACAAGTAGGCAGAGAGGCAGGCAGAGAGAAGGGGGGAAGCAGGCTCCCCGCTGAGCAGAGAGCCCAATGCGGGGCTCGATCCCAGCACCCTGAGACCATGACCTGAGCTGAAGGCAGAGGCTTAACCCACTGAGACACCCAGGCACCCACCAGTTCTTATTTTTGATGGCCCATTGGGTGAATTGGTCTCTTTTAAGTAAGTTGCAATTATTGGTGGTCAGAGATAGGAAAAGGGAAAATAAGACATATTTTTAAAAAATGGATTATAATTATAGACCTAATAATCAATGCAGATATTATACAGATATAGTAATTTTTATAGGAAATTACTGCATATGACAGCAGCACCCTCCCTCTCCCTCTCCCCTCCATACACCGCTTTGCCTTCTGTGGTTTGAGTCACCCGTGGTCAACCATGGGTTTGGGAGTAGACACTCCTCCACCTGACATTTTGGCAGAAGGTCAGTAACCTAACGCTACGTCACAATGCCCGTGTCGCTCACCTCACTTCATCTCATCATGTAGACATTTTATCTCACATCATGAAAGTCACGTGCAGCCCAAGTGGGATATTTTGAGAGAGACCACACCCACATAACTTGATACAGTATGTTATTACGATTGTTCTATTTTGTTAATTTCTTACTGTGCTTAACTTCTGAAGCTTATCATAGGTAGGTATGTGTAGGAAGAAGAAAACATAGTCTATAGTATTCGTAGGGTTTGACACTATCTGTGGTTTGGTTTTAGACACCCCCTGTGGATAAGGGGAGACCATTGTCTTGAAGTTGCAAAGATAACTGCATATGTTAGCTTGGGATTTGCAAATAAAACTTGGTCATTGGACCAATTGAAACAATCCTAAATTCCTTTACTTGTTCTAGTTTTCTTTGCTCCCGAATGGATCCCTCTTTACCCCGTGAAGCACAGTGTGCGTCTGCACATGGACAGACCCACACAGACAGAGACATTCCAGGTCTTGGGGAGAAGGAAAGAGAAGAGTGATTCCCATGGAACGTATCTGTTGGATCAAACCTTGTTTGGAAAAGATGAGTCATAGGACTCAAGCAGACATATGTCTCCCACCTGACCATTGCTTAAGATTCCTTTTGTAGATCTGACATACATTACAGAGTATGTAATTTAAGGGAAGAGAAGAAAATACGTTCCTAAAATTGAACTTGAGAAGCCTGTGGAACAAATCTACGCACAACTAGAGTAGTTCTTGTTGTACTTTGTCACTGTTTTGATACCTGGTCCATCATGTAAGGTTAGCATTGACGTCTGACTGCACAAGCTCAGATTTCCTGAAAGCCCTTAGTGTCCAGTCCGTTTTCTACCAAACCTCTTTACTTGAACAGCGCATTTTCCTCTCCCTGGTAAACTCTTTCAGTCAAGGCTTCTAGCCTTATAATTTCTCTGCCGAGAACAGTTCCAGCAGCTCCCAGGTGCAGTAAAATTGATGAATGGCCCCCAGAAAGTGAAATCTCTATATGAGAGCTGGGGAATGGAGATAGGGATGTGGTTGGCACGGTTCTAGGAGTCTTTTTTTTTTTTTAAGATTTTATTTATTTATTTGACAGAGATCAAAAGCAGGCAGAGAAGAAGGCAGAGAGAGAGGAGGAAGCAGGTTCCCCGCTGAGCAGAGAACCTGACACAGGGCTCGATCCCAGGACCCTGGGATCATGACCTGAGCCGAAGGCAGAGGCCTTACTTAACCCACTGAGCCACCCAGGTGCCCCTAGGAGTCTGTTTTAAGAACAACTTTTGCTTGTGGAGAAGATTCTCCACCATGTCTCTCCAGTGTTGGGAAGGTGGCGTTTTCAGCAGAACGTGCTTCTCGGAACATTACTAAACTTCTATGGAGTAAGTTCTGAAGAGTGTCGGGTACAGAATGGAGACAGCACTTGGTGGATCTTCTAATGCTCCATGTTGAGTTCAGTTTTTCCGGGCTGTTTGCCAAGAGCATCGCTCAGGCTGAGCATGCACACTTCACCCACATATGTATTCTCCCACTCACCAGGACCATCTAATAATTACAAATGCTTAAAACGAGACTGGCGTTCACAAAGTCTAATGAGCTATGAGGAAACTATGTCCACGTACCAGTGGGTATCAGGGTGGATGGCCTTTCGTGGCTCATCTCCATGACCTCATCCTATCTTGCCTGTCCTCTCTCCCTTCAACCATTTCCCTCGTCTTCCCCCTCATCCAGTTGTACATAGAGGCATTTGCTTGGGCTAGGTCATGGGCTTGGGTTCCTCTCCTCTCCTTTGCCTCCTGCCTTCTGTTCCTGTGAGTGAGCTCACTCATTCCCGGTGCTGTCTTTGTTCATGGTCCCCCTAGCTTAGGGTGTGGGGACATGCCATTCTCTTTGTCTGCTGCTTTCTCTTCTTCAGTTCCCCCTCCCCTCTCAACTCATTCCTTACCCCTCCATTCTCACAATGGTTCCTCAAAGAAGTCTTTTCTCTGAGTCTCATTTGGGTCTCCCTTGTTGGATGCCAGTTGTTGAGGAATATAATGACACGTGTGCTCTACACTTTTATCTGGTGAGTATCTCCCCAGTAGACTCTTAGCTCTGTGGGGGAGAGAGAGGATGTCACTTCTGCTCTTTAGAATGGTCCCACCATTTAGCACAGTACCTGGCACATAGTATTTCCTAAATAGTTAAGACAATCTGTAGTTATTGTTCAGTATTGTTCAGTAGTTATTGTCAGTCTTTTCCTGACAATGTCACGATCTGGTTGAAAGCATTGTTTTTCTTCTAATGATACTGGATTTCCTAATGGATGCTGCTTTGTTGGCTTGTTTCTTTCTTTCTTTTTTTTTTTTTTTAATTTATTTGTTTGACAGACAGAGATCACAAGCAGGCAGAGAGGCAGGCAGAGAGAGAGAGGAGGAAGCAGGCTCCCTGCTGAGCAGAGAGCCCGATGTGGGGCTCGATCCCAGGACCCTGAGATCATGACCTGAGCCGAAGGCAGAGGATTAACCCACTGAGCCACCCAGGCTCCCCTGTTGGCTTGTTTCTTGAAAAGAAATGGATTCAGAATTCCTTATTCTACTGAAGACTTACCTGTGTGAAATCTCTCATTGGGCGCCATCTTCAAAACCCTGGTTTTCGTGGCAGAGTGTGTTCACATATATGCAACTGTGCTATGGAATGTGTTGCTGAGTTTGTGCAGTTTGGTGGCCCTTCTGAAGTTTCACATTGGGATGTCCACACCCAGGGTCTTGGCTCCTGGAGCCTCAGGAAGCCTAGCTCAGAGGACGTGCTCAGCCGTTGTTAGCTGCTAACACGATTGAGTAGGTGGTTGACTTGGGGTGGAAAGTCCACTCTTCTGCTGTCAATCTCATCGGTGACTTCAGGCTCTCCACCCCAGGAATCCCGGTACTCCTGGTCCTTTTTCCACCATTCATGGCCCTCATGATAAGAGCCTGTCTAAGGGCAGTTCCCTCCAAGAAGCCTTGGCCTAATAGCTTACCTGTCTCTGGAGGCTCCAAACAGCTCACCTGTTTTCTGGTGGCTGGTCCTGTGCCCACATGGGGCCATAACATGATGAGGCCAGTGGCTTCCCTAGAGCTAGTGCTGTCCCAGGGGCCGTGAGGGCACTGATGGGGTAGAGCAGAGAAGACGGTGCTGCACTGGGCCCTGCAGCAGTCAGACCAGACCCGAGGGGTACAGTCAGAAGGTGCAGTCTGCAACTTTGAGGAGGAACAGGGACAAACAGGGGGTTAAGAGGAGTCATGGTTCCCTGAGAGATCACAGGGAGTATTTTACCCTGAAAAAAACGGGTGACCCAGGCAGCAGGTGAAGCCAAGCCCTGCTTTAAAGACTATATAGAAAGAGGCCCCTATCATGGTCATAGCAACCCCATGAGGTCATTGGTATTATCAATCCCGCATTTTTCAGATGAAGATACTGAAACAGGGGATAGCTGTGACATCTTCTCCAAGGGCCCATGGAGAGGAAGTGGAGAGGAAGTGGTGGAGTTGGGATTCCCATCCAGGCAGTCTGTGGTCTTACCCCTATGCTATATGGCCTCCCCATCTCTCTTAGCGTATGTCAAGGCAGGATGAGACTTGGTTTGTACGGCACAGCTGGGTTCTAAGGGCAGCCGTGGACAGAGGGGCAGAGAGAGTTCAAGTTGAGTGTGTTTTCTGTTGC
This sequence comes from Mellivora capensis, assembly GCA_004024625.1. Taxonomy (NCBI): domain Eukaryota; kingdom Metazoa; phylum Chordata; class Mammalia; order Carnivora; family Mustelidae; genus Mellivora; species Mellivora capensis. Next base: position 146,042 of record PISX010002089.1, read on the forward strand.
TTAGCATAGCCCATCAGTGAGGCTGCAGGAGCCTCCCTGGGAAGGTCCGGGGGCCCTTTGTGTCCAGACGGATAGAAGTTCCCCTTTTGGAGGGAGATTGGGCTTGATGGTCATTAGGATTTGTGTTGTATGCATTCAGTATTGAAAACAATTCTCTAACCCAGGCCTTAGCGACATCTGTATGTGGACATATTTGTCTGGATAATCCTTCGTCGTGGGGACGATTTTGTGGTTCGTAGGAGGTTTAGCTGCATCCTACATCTGGTTCCCAGTCTGTACCACTGGGTACCAGAGCAGCTTCCTCCTCCAACCTGCTTTTGGTTGTGAAAACCCAAAACGTCTCCAGATGCTACTAGATGTTCCTGGGGGGACATTGAGAACCTCTGCTCTAAACGTACCTCTCCTCTTTTGTGACAGGCCCGTATTGTATTATTTTGACCACATCCACCCCAAGGGCTGCAGTGTAATCCAGCGAGGGCCCTGGGGTAATCAGACCCTTGAACACTCCCCTTCTTTATTTTGGTGGTCCAAAGGATGAACTGTTCTGTGCTTAAGCCTCCTGAAGGAATAATGAGAAGAGATATCCTGTTGTCATCTATAGAATGATCTCACTGTGATTAGAAAGAAACAGTTATAATTTTATATTTAAAAAAATCTGTGAAGATATAATCCACAGGGTAAATCATGGTATTTTGGGGAAGTGGGATTAAGTGTTTTCTTTTTATTGTTGTTTTCTGTTTGCTTCTATCTATGTTCTGGTAGTTCTTCCTACAGTGAGAAAATTTTTGCTTTCATAAAAAGAAAAAGTCTCATTTTACCTTAAGAAAGTGATTTGGGGAGGTCAGAAGTTGGGTTCTGGAGCCAGCCTTCCTAGACTTGAATCTACTCTTACTTTCTCTTTTTCACCATCTCAAACCTTGCTTCTTCCCGTTTGAAAAGCAGCATCACATAACAAATTTAGAAAACTGGAAAAATTGAACCCAAATTCTGCCACCATACCCCAGCTATGGTCTTAAGAATTTTTTGGTGGCCCCACCTACTGTCTTTTGCTTTGGGTTTTGACATAGCTTTAGTTATAAACATAACGCACTTCGCTTAGCATTTTTAAAAAAGATTTTATTTATTTATTTGACAGAGAGATCACAAGTGGGCAGAGAGGCAGACGGGGGCGGGGGGGGCGCGGAGCAGGCTCCCTCCTGAGCAAAGAGCCCGATGTGGGGCTCGATCCCAGGACCCTGAGATCATGACCTGAGCCAAAGACAGAGGTTTAACACACTGAGCCACCCAGGTGCCCCCACTTAGCATTATTTGAGGAGCAGATTTCTCTGATGGCAGACAATGGGTGAACAAATTTTTGATATGGAATCTAGTAGCTGTGGGGAAGGTCTGGGCTTGTTCATTGTGTTGTTTAATTTATGTCTCAAGTGTAGCCTTCTGAGTTAGTCATATTTCTCTTTGCATGTTATGAGGCATTTATTATACTTTTATGTCAGTGATTACTAAATTTCTTTGAACTCGACACTTTATATATTTTTAATCACACAAATAATACATGAATGTATGGTCTTTGTGAAGAATTCTAATAACCCAGTGGCATAAAGGGAAGAAAATGATCATGCCCATCAATTCTGCTCTAACACCATGGCCTGAGATAAATATTGTTTCCAGTTTAATATTTACCATTCCCTGAAACATTTGAGAAATCATCGTTTATTGACAGAGCACCCAGAGAAACTCATCAACTACGAGCTTCACTTACACAGACAGCAGGGCCATCTGGGAGAATTAATTATTGCAGGAACTGTCCGCAATTTGATGTATATGTTAAATATAGAGAAATCTTGGGGCGCCTGGGTGGCTCAGTGGGTTAAAGCCTCTGCCTTCGGCTCAGGTCGCGATCCCGGGGTTCTGGGATCGAGCCCTGCGTTGGGCTCTCTGCTCAGCGGGGAGCCTGCTTCCCTCTCTCTCTCTGCCTGCCTCTCTGCCTACTTGTGATCTCTCTCTCTGTCAAATAAATAAATAAAATCTAAAAGAGTACACGTGTTTTAAAAAATATATAGAGAGAGAAATCTTACATTGGATTGTGAATGTGTGTTAGTGACCGACGGTCCATGTGACAGAGACTAGTGGTCAACAGGTAGATGCCTCTCACCCTCCATACATCGGCTGACATTTTCTGGGACCTCTTGCTGTTCTTGGGGAGTGTGTGGGGGCGCTAAACCTGTGTCCATGCCTTGGGAAGAGCACAGGGGGCTCTGAACCAAGGTGGGAAAAAGAGACATCTTTTATTCTTACTAACCTCTAACCGTAATGTATGACTTTATCTTAGAAATGTAGGTAACAAGCCACAATGGCGGCTGTGACTTTGTCACTGCCAGAAAGCACAGATATCTTCATATCATACCAGAGCTGATGCAGGCAGCTCCTTGCCACGGGCACTCAGGCCCTGGCACTGGGCATGTGGCGGCTACAGACTCACTACCAGATCTTGTCATTCCGTGAGCCCATGAAGAAAGACCGACATTACCGCATCACTAATTTATGTTGTAGACATTTTGAAAACTGAATTTCAGTATAACTGGTTTCTTTCCTGTGTGTTTTCTTTTTTCTTTGAAAGGTCTCCTTCCAGGGCGCCTGGGTGGCTCAGCTGGTTAAGTGTCTGTCTTTGGCTCAGGTCATGATGCTGGGGTCCTGGGATTGAGTCCCATGTTGGGCTCCCTGCTCAGCGGGGAACCTGCTTCTCCCTCTCCCTCTGCCCCTTCCATCCCTCCCCCTTCTCTCTCTCTCCCTGTCTCAAGTAAGTAAATAAATAAAAAATATTTTTTAAAAAAGTATCATTCTGAGAAGGGGTCATTGGGATTCACCCGATGCCAGAGTAGCGCCCCCAACCACCCCAAATCCCCATCTTAAAGGCACTTCATAGCATGTTGATAAGAATAAAATGGATGTATTGGTTAATTTCCTTATATTTTCCTATGTACATCGTAGGAGAAAAAATACTGGTGGCATAGTGATTTTGTGTGTGTGAGAGAGAGCGAGAGGGAAAGAAAGAGAAAGAAGGAGGGTATGTGTGTGTGAGAGAGAGAGAGAGAAACGGAAACTTTAGTTAACATTCCCTAGGACTCTAGGATTCTTCAAACCACCACAGAAAAAAGCCCTATTTCGGGAATAATGTGTGGGCTTCTCTCCGCCTGTCTAGATTCCTCAGTTTCAGGGCTTTTTCTCCATGCCTAGCAACCCCGAATGCCCGAGGAATCCAGTGCTTCTGGCTGTAAGTCGGTGTGTGTGTGGGGGGTGTATGTCGGGGAAGCCGGCATCAGGTGACCCAAACGGTGAGGAGGACCCTGGCTCTGTCTGCACTGGCTGGGATGCTGGGGAGACAGGAGGTGGTCATCTGTCCCTTATTGGCCCAGGCTAGCGGCTGCCCTCTTGGTGCCTCCCACTCATATTATAGTAAAGATCATAGCGGCGCCTGCTTTAGGAGTTAGTGGCAGATGCCGGGAAACCGTCCACACCCTCCAGCACATCTCTGCCTGTGGGAGAGGGGAGCCCTGTTCTTCTGTCTCGGGCTCCTCACGTGAAGGTGTACGAGGAAGATGTTGAGACACGGTTTGTATCTGGGTCCCAGAGTGTTCAAAGAAGCAGGCTCAGCGACAGATTTCATATGAAGACATAGATTGCTGGCACCTCTTAACGCATGGAAGGTTGGGAGCTCACAGGGTGCCCCTCACAAAGAGCAGCAGCAGTGGAAAAGTAGCTGCCATTGAAGGATGGGACAGGAGCTCTGCTCTTTGCCAAAGGCTCCAGCCCAGCTTCATTCCCTTACTGGGTACGACCCACCTAGCCTTGGGAAGCCTTTGAGTTAGAACATTTCTGAGTTCCCGTCGGATTCTAACAGCGTGAGCTGAAAGATGCTGGGGAGGAGTACTCTGTGCTGGGCTTGGTGAGGTATGTCAGGAAATCCCTGGATTCTGCAGTGAGGGACAGCTGAACCCCCGAAGGCTCCGGATTCTGCTTTGCACCTCAGCATTGGGGCGGCTCTGCTCTAACACCTTCATTTTTGGACAGTGTTTATGGTGGACAAAATGGGGTGTCCCCTGCTGCAACCTCCTGCAGCTCCTCTGGGCTCACATGAGGCAAGGGGATGTGTGCAGGGAGGATGCTGGTGCTGTGGACTGTTTCTCGTGGCTTCTGATGTCAGCATCTGGGAACAGAATCTCCCCCCTCCCTTTGTACAGGGGAGACTGAGTTTTCAACTCTTCCTTTCAGTAGGATGGAGAACAGGTTCACACTATTGGCCATGGTCCCACTATGGTTCTCCACGTTCCCCCAGGAAAAGCTAGGGTCCAGCTGCGCCTTAAACCAGGACCTCTCTGTTCAGCTGGGGATGGAGTTAAAGTTCTATCCAGCTGCAGGGTCCTAACCTTCATTCCAGCTTCTGGCTCTGTAAGTACAGAAACCACTTGAGTAGCTGCAAATAGTATTAGCTCTAAGCTTGTTACGGATCTCGCAGACTCATTCATCGATTGCCTTCGATTTCCAGGACATCTTGGATGTAGAATTAAGGAGACTTTAGTTAAGCCAATTAACTTTTGTGGCACCTGGGCAACTCATACCGCATGCTGGAGAAGGTCACTGATGTTACTCAAATAGCAGTTTTATTTGAGTGGGGATTAAGGAAATCGGACAGAAGGTCTAAGAATTGTTTATAACGTGTTCCTTTCTGGGTTGCAGTATCTTGGCCTTTAACATCCGAGCTTGACCGTAATTACACACACAAGTGATTGGATCATATTATCCTTTCTGTAGATGGTGACTTGATTGTCCCAGCTCTAAATTATCCATCTTGCAGATGCTTCCCGGCCAAATTTTAATCGAAGGTGTCTTCTGCCTAGAGTTTATCAAGCTTTTCAACTGAAGTGTGGTGGTTAAGAGCATAGACTCCAAGGCCATGCTGTCTGGGTTCGAGTCTCGGCTCTGGGACAGCAGCACAGACAGCTCGCAGGTCCTGGATGATTTCGGCCTCCATTGCCACGGTGTGGCCTTAGAGCCTGGACATGGCTCCCCAGTCTCCAGTTCCCTTTCCCGCGCCCTCGTATGTTGGGTTGGGCCCAGCATCTTGAGAGGGTTCCTGGAACGTGAGCAGAGTGGCTGCATGTCACTTCCGGGCTGAGGAAGCAGGTGCGTCGTCTTCTCGCCCTCACTCCCCACCTGCTTGCTGAATGCAGAAGCCTCCAAGGCCCGAGGGAGAGCAGAGTCACGTGATGGGACGATCCCGGGTCCCAGAATCACCGTGTGGAAGGCTGCAGACAAGGATGGGGTGGGGTGGCTGTAGGAATGAGAAATAAATGTCTATTGTGTGAGACCGCTGAGGCTTGGGGATATTTTTGTTATAGTGGCTACTGTTCCCATAATTGATACAACCATGTACTGGTAGTGTAACCTGGGTAACTTGGCTAATCTCTCTGTGCCTCAGTCCCTAACCTGTAGAATGGGAGGGAACAGTATCTCTTTGACCCGAAGTTAAGTGCTGGTTATTATTAAAAATAAATTATATAATAATAATAATATTATTATTATTTATATAATAATTTTATATAATAAATTTATTTATTATAAATAAATAAAAAATTTATATAATAAATTATATAATAATAATATTATTATTATTATTACTGTCATTTTTGCTATTCCCTTGGATCCTTGGGGAGCAAGATGGGTGAATTATTTTACATTGGAACACCAGAAAAATGTGTTTGGAAAGAGTAGGCTGGAGAAAATAATCTATTTCAAGTCATCCAGGCTTTGTAAAGTAATGTTTTATTATTTGCAGTTTGGCTGTGTTTAAATTTGCTGGTATATATAAAATGCACTCATAAATGCATACAATGAAATTATTCCTCTCCAACACATGTGGACCTGTAGTCATTATTTTGGCTTTTAGTGTTGTGAGGATGTATGTACAGCATAAAAATGTGCATTTCAGAGCCTCAGATCCCATGCAGTAATCCAGAAAATACCTAGGAATTTGATTTTTTTTTTTTTTAAGAAACCTCAAGATCATTTGGTTTTGTTCAGTATGCAGATAACTCCCTGTTTTAAAGCAGTATGGAACGTCACCACCCTCGGGCGAGGACGGTTGTATCAACGGCTGGTTTTGTAGCTTGCCTCTGACTGAAGTCCCCTCGTATAAAACAGGAATCGAATGCAACACTCACACTCAGTATTCTCTCCACAGAGCTAAAAATTATCAGTAACATTTGTCCAGTTGACTGTGTTGACAGTAAAAGCTTATGAGACTTATCAAGGTTAAAAAAAAAAAAGGCATATAGACAGTAAAGCAGGGAGAGAAGAGATACCAATCTTTCAATTCAGGACCTGATAATACTAGAGTACTAGAAATCTGTCAGAGACCACCCACCGCCAAGCCAACTGCTCTGAAGGGTAGTGTCCCTGGAACCCTGTGATTTAGGAGGGCACTCCAGAAAGCAAGTGGGGAGCAAGGATGCCAGGGCCATGAGGGCCAGGGGGCCCCGGTAATTCCTGTGGTAGTGCTTCTTCGAGGTGAGGACCAGAAGACACCTGGAGAAGTCATTTAGACCAGACCACGACCTCCATCTCCCAGCTGGAGGATCTTAGTAACATTCTGAGCAAACTCTGCTCCCTTCAGTGGTGGCCCATATCCACGCTTTTCTCCCCATGGAGCAAGAACTGCTTCCAGGTGGTCGTCTAGGTCCCACAGGTGGTCTCCACGGGCCGCAGCCCTGCAGCGGTTGGAGCCCAGCTGCTTCCTCCCCACCCTCTGTTTGTTCTTTGGGTTGTAATGCGGTACCCCATCTTTTCTCCTTCGTTCCTTCCTCCCTAGGGTCTCTACTTCTCCTGCAAATTGTCTCTTGTTCTGATGGCTTTGACAGAGAAGAACTGCATTCTGTAAAGATTTTCCCCACCTACCTAGATCTGGAAGAGCACCGGACGAATTGTGGGTGGTTTTTGGACCTTGGAGACCCTTGATTGGAATTACCTGTGTGAAACAGAATTATTTGTACAAAACGGCACTTTCCACTTCCGAATAGAAAAGTATTCCTCTGTGACCTACAGTTCCGTGCATTCAGTTGGGTTCGTTGTTACGGTTAAGAAGAAGCATTCCTAACATCAGCTTAAAGGATTTGGAAATATATTTACTTAGAAACGTAATTACTTTGGAGTGTTGTATTTTGAAGTGACACTTCTGTATGCAATAATTGAGTCAAGAGGAACACTAAGTACATTTATGTCATAATAAGAAAATGACACTGCCTATAAGGAGAGAATCCAAAAATTGTAGATGATTAGTTTTTACTGCAACACCTTTAGTGCCATATCTAAAAACTGTCATTTCTCCTGTGTAAATAGATACTTTTAGCATCCTGTTCCTGCCAGCAGGGAGCCATTCTCCAAAGAGTTACTGTTGAAGACCCCTCAGTGCCTTGGGAATGTATTTGAAAAATACCATTTCCCAGAGCACCATTCAGGGCTAGTTCATCGGTTAGACTGTGAACGTTGGTTCAGAGTATCTTCTGGTGGAGGCAAGAAAATGACCATTCTCAGATGTTATAGAACAAATGTCAGCATTTATGACCACTTCCGCCGACACCATCACCATTTTGGGAGGGCACTATGCCATGTTCAGCATTCTGCTGGGTACTTTACACACTTGACCCCCTTTGATCATCCTAATAAGCACACTGTGAGGTCTGATGTCATCCCATTTACTGATGAAGGAAAGGAGGCTGATGGAGGCTGAGTAGCTTGTCACATAGCTAGTCAGTGGTGACACTTGAACTTAGTGTGCCTAGCTGAAAAGTCCCTGTTCTTAGCACATTACCAAGCTGCCTAGCAAGTGGGATGCCTGTTATTGATCTTCCTGTGTCTTGAACCCCAGCCAGTGATTCTAAGCCAAGCAGGATGCTGCTACCAGGTTCCAAATTGGTAGTATTCCAGCAAAATCCTTGGGGATTCCTTCCCACCCATCCCATCGTGGTCAGCCACCTCTGCTAGGAATGAGACAGAGCAGGAACTGCATCACTTTCTCCCCGTTGGAGGGGTATCTCATGAGTTTACACATGTCTAAAGAGACTTTCCCCTCCCCTTCTACCCCTTCTCCCCATCCTACCCTTGTTCCCACTGTCCACCAAGCCTTGATCACAGATGCCTTGCCTCTGTTTATCAGCTAGCTTGTGATGGCTCATGACTGTCTCGGGAGATTAATAGCATATTTCATAGACTTCATCTCCCAGGAGGCAGGGAATTATATGTGGTGTACGGTCATCCCCTTTTCTTCGCCCCTTGGGAAATTCATTGTTTTATATCCTTCCCTGGAACCTTTTACCTCCCTGGTGACTGTGATGTCCTTCCTGTTCCTGGCCAAGTTTTCACTGTTTATAGGACTGTTGATTTGCCCATAACTCCTAGTCCTCAACCCTCCCTACTCAAGGAGAAATACATGTCTGTGCTTTATAGACTGTTACGCACTCAGTAGAAGACACACAATGCCTTCCCACGGATGGCAGACGTGATCAACCTGCACGGCACACAGGTGTGACCTTGGAAGGAGAACTATGCAGAATGGCCAGGTGGGATATCAGGGCTCAAGTTTAGATAGAGATGATCCAGGCAGCTCTGTTCCAACTTGCTTGTTACCTATTTTTAACAAAATGGACCACAAATTGGCTTCTGTCTACCCCCAGGGAATACACACATTTGCCAATAGTCCCCTATTCCCTCCACCCGCCTGGCACATGGTAGGCTATTTCCAAATATTTGTTGGATGAATGAAAATAGCAGTGAGTTCAATTGAGGTTCCGCATGTGTGTGTGTGTGTGTATGTGTGTGTTGGTGTGATCCTTATTTAAATGATGGGTTTAATGAGTTCAGCTTCTGTACTGTGGCTCCTTCAGAGCTTGAAGGAATGAGAATAAGATCGCAAATTGAACCTTAATGTAGGAACATGAAGTATCTTCAGCTCCTATATATGAACGAGCCACCTTTCAGGGTTCTGGGCTGCGCCTGTCTCCAGGGTTTCCCAGGGACAGGGTTTATTGCAGGGATCGGGGTCAGGGGGTTTCCAGGGAAGTGCTGGAGGCTTAGGAGAGGGATGGAGAAGCAGACCGATTTCTCACCATTTCTCTCAAGTCATGGGCGTTGAGGCAGGCTCCCCAGATTCTCACTTGGGGGATGGGCAGGCCTTTGCTTTGCCATCTCCTCCCCTGGACCTTCTGTCGGTCTTCATCTAGTGATTTAATGATGCTGAATCTAGAGATGTAATTTCAGGTTTTGCTGAGAAAATTTGGCCAAGAGAGCATGTTCAGATGCAGCAGCTCTTTGGCTAGGGGTAATGCCTGCATCCGTCTTCAGCAGGAGGCACTTTGTTCCTGCTGTAGCCGCAGAGGTACTCGGAGCCTCTCTCCCGTGTTTGGCTTTTATCCCAATTAACTGTGATTGGCCAGAAGTCTCCGGACCGGAGTCCCCTCTTTAGGGTCTGTTCCAGGTGACTCACTTCTAGATACGCAGTCATCAGGTAGGAAAAAAAAAAAATGACCCAAATGTATGAACAGCATTAAGTGTTCTGACAGTGAAGTAGTGCTTTTCTCTTCCTGGTGTTTGTGTGAAATGATCTGGCAAAAGAGACGCTGCAGAAATAATGCATTTCTGTGTCTCCCTTCTCAAATGATGAATGTTCTTGGCTCATCACAAGATTTCTTGCCAAATGCTGATTCTGCTAACAGAAGGGATGGAAGCTTCAGATGTTCTCTTGTGACAGAGGGAAGAAAAAGTCCCCAGCTTGCCCTCCTTCTGTGTTAGGAGCGCAGGGAGGTGTTCTTGGGAAGGGCCGCGCTCTGCCTCCACGCCGGTCTGGGCTGTGGGGCTCCGGTCTCTCTCTGGCCACTGCTTCGAGCCCGGGGGCAGCCCAGAGGCTGGGCGCAGCCAACTGAAGAGTATCCATGTCCTCAGCCAACCTGTTGGAACTCGTCTCTTACATTAAGCGCTTCAGTTCGGGAAGGGTTAGCATGAACATACAGCCCTCACTAGAATCCTCCGTAGCAAAAGAGCCAAGAGGGAAACACCAGAGCTTGAGGATTTGGAGCAAGCATTCCGTGCAGGCTCTGTGCTGGGGCTTTCACAGATGTCCTTCTCCCACCCCCACTCCCCAGGCCCTGGAAGAGGGCCTCATGATCCCTGGTGCTCTGACTCAGGACACTGAGGCCCCGGAGGTTCAGTGACATGGCCAGCCAGCCAGCCCAGACTACTGTGGTGTCCCCCTGTCAGCCCTGGAAGGGCTCTGACCCTTGTGGCCTCCCCACTGTGCCATCTCCCACATCCTGACCACTCAGGCCCCTCAGCTCCTTTTCTCCATCCGGTATTCTTCCCTCCTACCCTTTCTGCACACTGAGGTTTTTCTAAAAGCACACACGGGATTACTGAGTCCCTCCCACCCTTGAACCCTTCCATGGCTCTGACTGTTGCCTAGCTCCATAACCCACCCACCTCCATACCCCTCTCACCTACCCAAATCAGGAGGAGGTCCAAAAATCTTCATCCTAGCCCACTCCCTTGATGGCCTGGCCCACTTACTTCTTTGGCCTCGGCTCTCAGCAGAGTCCCTACCTTGGGCATCCATACACCAGTGAAGTGGAGCAGGGGGTACTTCCTTGAGCCCCAGACAGCCTCTTGTCCCTGAACCTCTGTCCCTGCTATTCCCTCTGCCTGGCATGTTCCCTGTCTCCCCCCTTCCCAACCCTGTCATGCATTTAAGGGCCTAGGAAGCAGGGAGGCACTGCCTTGACCACCCCATCAGGGCACTTACCATGATGCTGTATCTTCTCGGCCTGTTCACTCATCAGACCACTCCTGACCAACAGACCGCCAGCTTTCTTCAACTTTGTTTGTGCCTAGTACCTTGCCTGGTAGAGAGGAGACACAGTATAGAAGTGACACATGCCGGGGACAGGATTCAAATCCCGACTGGCCTGACTCTTTCATGAAGTGCTGCGGTATCGCCTCTATGTCCTTTCTTCTGCCTTCCGTTCTGTGTTTACGGGGACTGCTGATTCCTTCCTGACTTCTTTTCCTGGTCGAAGGACTGCTGCTGTTTTATGAAGCAGAGAAAATTGCTAGTACAGTCCTGGAAGCCATAGGAAAGAAAGCGCCACTGCCTACCCAGCAGTGGGGGGAGGCAATCCTGGGGGAAGAAGAGTGTGGGGTGATTCGCCTCCAGGTCTTTCTTGGTACCTTGAAGAACAAAAGACATTTTGTAGCCCAAACACAGCTAGGGAGTGATTTTATAATTAAGCCTCCACATCTCCTTTCAGAGTGGGCTTGCTCTTTTCTCTCTGGATGTTTTTATTCTCAGGAGCTATGTTTGCTCTTCTGAGGCCAGACTCCAAGCTCCAAGCCCAGCCCCTCAGTGGCCCTCTGAGGGACAGAGTCCCTGCTGTGACGTCCGGTGTGCCCTAGCTGTGTGAGCATTGAACAGGTGCTGTCTCCGGCTTTTGGTAATTGACTCTCTTGGCGAGTCCAAGCCACCATTGGCGACAAGAGCAACAAGACAGGGGTCATGAAGGTAGTGAAATGGGCCCTCTGAAACAAATTTGCAAATATTTGGACTGTCGGTCTCTTACCCCTGCCCCTGAGTTCAAAAAACCTAATGATTAGAAGTCAGACCTTAATGGGTTTAAAGCTCATTCTAACCATCTGACTTCCAACTACTGTCTAAAACCTCTCTGTGCCTCAGTTCCCCATCAGCCACACCTCTCGGGGTGGCTGTGCCTGTGAGGATTAGACAAATTAATATGTGAAAAGCTTCCGGCACCGTGCTGAGCCCGTGGTACACGGAGGACTCGTTTTACTGACTTCCTCAGGCTCTGCTAATGAAGACATGCTGCTTAATTACACAGATTCTAATTGGGACCGCATTTCCCTAAAGAAATCTGTTTATTAGGTGCCCATATGCTATTTGCACATAACTACAACTTTTATATTTTCTAATTTCCAAAATAGTATGTTCATTGTAAAAATTAGGAAATACAGGTAAACACAGAAAGAAAGAAAAATCCTTGGCATTCATATGGCCAGCTGTGAACATTTGGCATATGTTCCTTCTAGCATGGTGTTCCTGGGTATGGGTGTATACAGCAGATTAGTAATTTAAAACAAAAAGTTACGGACTACTATCTGTAACATATTGTAACATACTATGTGTGCACCACTTCTTAGGTTCTTTTACACAATTTGGGATGGCTTTGTGGAATTCTTTTGTACTGTTGTAGCTTCCTTTATCTGGTTGCTGGAGGTAAAAAAAAAAAAAAAAATTGCTTGGTTTTGTACACTAGGCACATTTTTAAAGGTTCTGGGTGGATATGACCATCCCAAACCATTAAGGGCTTGCATTTGACCAATGGCTATTACTGTGTTACTCTCTCTGTTCTTCAATTTCTTGATTCCAGCAAAGTGTAACATTTCCTGGTAAGAGTAAGGCATTAAGCTGTTCGACCCCATTCCAACAGGCATTAACACATCTTGAAAAGCAGGATGATTTTTGCTTATGGGATAACTTCCCCAGTTATCCCATATCTCCCAGGGAGAAAGTAGTACAGGCTTGGCTCATTGGCAAAGGAGGACCCATTGTTGCGTGTCCTGGGGGGAGAGGATTTCGGCTGGCAGAGGACTAGAACTGGTGAATGGTTACATTTGTCCCAGATCTGGAGTCTTTAGCTTGGCAAGGAGGTTTGTATTGAGATTCTGATTAGCTAGGTCACCAGGCACAAGTAGGCCTGGGAGACTAGCTCTCCGTAAAGTCACTAGCTCGTTTTCACAGAGCAGACTCACAGGAAGACAGGATGCAGGGAGATCTCACTGAAAACTTGGGGGATGGTTATAGTGAAATAAATGGATTCCTTTCTAGAGGAAAAATACAGGCAAGAATGGATATGACCAGAATAATGGGGCCCTATCTAGAAACCAGAAGATTCAGGTAAAGGCTAATTGTGAAATGCATTTTATTTGTCTTTGTCTTATGCCTCTAGATCACCTTTCACTGCAGAATTACTTAAGACAGAGACTTATTATATTGACTCTGTAAATATTAGACTGGCAATTTTGTTTTGTTTTACTCACTTCTTGAACTTGGTAGTTTGGGTAGTGAATCTGCCTTGGATATAGGCTGGCCTCAGCTCCTGGCTTTTGGAACACATCTGGCAGGCAGCAGAGAACCCCCAGGATTTTTGGCTCCAAAGACATTGGCTTGCATTCGAACTTAGGGAACATTCCCAGTGATTGTCCTTGAATTTTATTCACATGCCAGAGGACACTGTTAGCTTAAGCCATGGTTGGTCTGGCTAGAGCTCCACATCTCAAGCCCACCAGTCAACCTCTCAAGGGGTAGACAGGTCACCATTATGGGTCCCAGAATACTGTAGCTGCATCCCTACTTGCACCTTCCTTACACTGTAACACTGAAATGGTTTTACAGTGAGCCTCATTCAGAGAAATCCTGTGACTGTCTGCTGTGGGCTGCTGGGTGAGCACAAGGATGTGTCCTTGTCTCCCAGGCTACACAGGCTACAGGGCCAGGAGAGAGGAGCACAGGGTGTCCCGGAGTGTCATTTACAACCCGTAGTCCGTTACAGGACAATGTGGAGCAGCTGGGAGCGTCCTACGAATCATGTAGCAGGTATTTGTCTTGGTCCAGACTCAGGCAGCTTAGAATAACGTTTTGTATATTTCCTTAGGCTGACCTTAATTCTCAGAAATACCAAGTCCTTAGGCCCGACGGAGGCCCTGATGCCCAGTCTGGGAGTCCCTTCCTGCCCTTCTCACTTCGGCTCTGTCAGTGCCAGGCTCTGAGAGCTCTAGGCAGAATGCCCTCAGACACCGGGGATTTCACTGGAGTTTCAGGGGTTGGAAGGATTCTCTTATGTTCATTCCCATAAGGTCCTTCTCTCTGTCCTCAAACCCTCCTCTTCTCTCTCTAAGACACCCAGTATTTCTGCTTCAGTGGACTTGGACATCTGAGCTCAGAAGGGAAGTGCTTTGTGTCACACACACACACACACACACACACACACACACACACACCCTTCCTCTGGGCAAGGAAAAACAGCCTCCTCTCAGTTTACATTTTTTAAAGTAAAGAAGGGGAAATGGGGAGAAAATACAAATTTTTACTGTAACTGTGATCTTTCCTTTAAAAAGCCATTACATTTTCCACTTCAAAAATGACTCGCAAGGTCTTTAGAGCCAGGATAAGATGTAGAGCCCCTCGTTTTTTTCTAAGTAGGAGGCGGCGGTGAGGGATTAGTAAGAGGTTCAGGTTCTCTGAACAAATAAGGGTTAGTATCAAGGCCCCAGGAGTTTCAGCCTTTCCCCAGCCTTTCATTAGCGACACAAACGTGAGGGATTTCTGTCCACCCTGAAAGTATTCAAACTCCACCTGGGAGGTATTTACTGATGAACAATATTTCTTTCCCGTGGGAACACAACTAAATCTTTAGTTAACCCAAACTTTTGGGTCTCAGGAGCCCTTCACACTCTTACAAAATACTGAAGACCCCCCCAAGAGCTTCTGCTCATGGGGGTTGCATCTGTTGACATTTGCCGTGTTAGAAATGAAAATGCAAACATTTAAAAATTAATTCAAGCATAAAAACACAGTTATCATAAATAGGTACTTTATGAAAAATAACCGTATTTTCCAAAACAAACAAACAGAAAAAGTGGAGTGACACTTTTATTTGGGGGGGGCAGTCTTTTTAATTGTTAAAGAGAAGATAGGTGGATCCTCGTATCCACTTCTGTGTTCAGTCTGTTGTGATTTTTTGAAATCTAGGAAGAAAATCTGGCATCACGTAGATATGCTGTTGGGGAAAAGGAGGACTTGGTGGGCCCCTGAAAGGGTCTCAGGGAACCCTCAGTGGATCATGGGTCACTTTGAGAACTGCTGGTGAAACTAGATACGTCACTAGCTAGATAAGTCACTAGGGTGTGGTAGGTTTTAAATGAAAGATTGGCTTGGAGAATTTGAGTAAATTATGGGTCAGATCAGTCTCTTATGAACAGATGAACCCATTATGGAATATACAAAGTGTTTTTACGGTTTTTATACTTACTGTACATTCTCTTTTCTGTGAGCTCATTGAGGGTACATAGGAGGTCCTCAAAGAGCATTTAGTGGATTGAAGTGAAACACTAAAATCCATAGCAAGGGCTCTCTCATTATAAAATGTTTATGAGATGCTCTGCCATATGACTTTCTTCAGTTTCCATTCCAGTGTATGAGTTGGCAAACTTTTTCTATAAAAGAAAGTAAATATTTTAGTCTTTGTGGGTCATCCGGTCTCTGTTGTGACTACTAAATTATTGAATATATAAAAAAATGGGTGTGGTTTTGTCCCAGTAAAACTTTATATATAAAAACAGGTGATGGATTGGATTTGGCCCAAGGATTATAGATTGCCTACTCCTGCTATAATTATACATTATAGTCATAGCCTTGAAACTAATTTTCCCTAAGTCCCCAGTGATTGGCCATGAAAAAATTAAGTTAGTGATGTTCAAGGAGAAAAAAAAAAAACCCCACACACAAGAGTTAAATTTCTTCATTTTTATTTTATGACACATTTGGAATAGTCAGTTTCTAGTGGCACTGGCTGTGGGATAGCTAATGAATCTGGGGCTGTCCTCCAAAAGAAAGGCTGAGTGTGGTCAAGTTGGAAGGGTAGAGTGTTGATTTCAAGAGCTGAAGAGGATGGATGATGAACAGTTTGATTGCTGTAGGGTTTTTCTTTCTTTCTTTTTTTCCTTTCCTGGGTGCTCGTTAAGTTTCTAAGAGATCCAGAGCCAATTTTCACATTTCTCCTTAGCTGGTTTAATAATTTTGAAATACAGTCCCATATCTCCAAATCCAACAGAGGCAGTAACTAGAAGTGCTTCAAAATCATGGGTATGGTGTCTCATGCCTTTCCTGTTGCCCTCCCTCCTTACAGAAATACAAAGAGTATGAGAAAGACGTTGCCATAGAAGAAATTGATGGCCTCCAACTGGTGAAAAAGCTGGCAAAGAACATGGAAGAGATGTTTCACAAAAAGTCGGAAGCCGTGCGGGTAAGTGTCTCTGGTTTCTACTCTGTGTTGCCCAAAGACACAGAGGTACCTTCAGATGACTGGTATTGATGATTCCAGCTCTCAAAGGTCAGAGTTGCTTCAGCTTTTCTGGTAACACTTTATTTCTTTAGTTAGCCAGCAAGAGCAGTTATGTAGGAGCACAAATGCCCTTTCTGGATAGGGTGCAGGTGCCAGTTTTCATCTAATAATCTTATGCTTTCAGTGGAAGCGCCAACAAGTATACAGCCTCAGAGGATGGCTTATGACTTTGTGATGTGTTCGCTCATTGCCAAAAGTCATTCAGAGGTACATTGTGGTTCAACTAAGCAACTATAAAAAATGTAAGCCATGATTGCCAAAATGTGGAGATGAGAATTCAATGGAATGAATGAGTCCAGATAAAGCTGGAGGTTCTCCTTACCTCTGTTGGAATATTATTATAATTGTGATGACTGTCTTGTCCAGCAGGAGCTCCCTGAAATTTCATATTGTCAGCAGGATGAATCCAAATGTATCATTTTGGATTTACAAGATGGCGTCCAACTCTGTTCCTTCTTGTCCACTAAATGGTGCATCTTAGGTTCTTGCTTTAGAACACGTGAGTGTCGTAACATCTCACATTTATGTCACATTGGCACAGGAGTATGGGAAAGAATTGGAATCTGAAGAGTTCTTGATTTCTAACCTTTGGTTTGCTTACCTTTCAGTTTCAGTAGTTATAGCTTTGCTGTAAATGGCCACTTCCTACGTTAGCTTCTCTCACAATTCATTGGCCCAGCAAAATTTCCACATGTTATTTCTGCTTTGGGCCTGACAGTGCCACATATCTGCTTGTCTCCAAAATATTTTTGTGCTATTTTGATTTAGGGGAGGAGGGTTGTAGTTTAGTAGTTAAGAGTGTGAATCTTGCTTGGGTTCAGTACCTGCCTTGGTCACTTTCTGAGCTTTGACCTTCAGTAAAACTGCCCTGCGTGCCTCAGTTTCCTCATGTGTAAATGGGAAAAACACATAGGCTGTGTGACGATCAAATAGTCAGGATTTCGAGCTACTTAGTACAGATCCTGGCACCTACGCAGTGCTCAGTGAATGACAGCTTCGTACTGCCACTGTGATTATTAACCAAATAAGTTGAGACGTTTTGTGGGGAACTCTGAAGTATCTTAGGAGAAAAAAAAAAACGTACTTGCTACAGAAATACTGCTCTGACAGCCAGCCCTGGTCACTTCATGGTGATTCCTATGTGGTATCCCTATGTCTCTACCTTAAAGCAAGTGATAATCCTTTTTTTTTTTTTTTTTTTTAGGAATCATTTGTTTTATTTTTTAGAGAGAGAGAGAAGGTGGGAAGGACAGAGGGAGAGGGAGAGAGAATCTCAAGCAGACTCCCCATTGACCGTTGAGCCCCGTGCAGGGCTTGAACCTGTGATCCCAAGATCAGGGGCCCAAGATCAGGACCTGAGTCAAAACCAAGAGTCAGATGCTTAACTCACTGTGCCACTCAGGAGCTCCAAAGCGAGTGATATTCTTTACAGACACGGTCACCATTCATATCTAACACTCAGAACCTGAAATTAGAATGCAACAGCTGCCCCCATCCTCCGCCGAAACCCGCCATAATTACTATTTTCTATTTATAAAATGAACGCCCCTTTGGTGGAACTTTAGGAATATACTAAAAAATATCAAACAGAAAAATATCACCTGAAAGTCAGGCTTGTGTTCATGTGTTTCCTTCCTTCCAGTTTTTTAAATTTGCAAGTCTGTGCGTGTCCTTGGGTGTTTTTCTTTTTCAAATTTGCAGGGGCCTTGCCTGTTTGCTTTTGTGTCCAGCTTCTTGCCACTTCTCTACACCATTGCAGTGCAAGCTGCTCTTGGCATCACTCTAGTGAATGGTTTTCTTTGTATTTAAAAAAAATTTTTTTTTTAAGATTTTATTTATTTATTTGATAGGCAGAGATCACAAGTAGGCAGAGAGGCAGGCAGAGAGAGAGGAGGAAGCAGGCTCCCTGCTGAGCAGAGAGCCCGATGTGGGGCTCGATCCCAGGACCCTGAGATCATGACCTGAGCTGAAGGCAGAGGCTTTAACCCACTGAGCCACCCAGGCGCCCCGTGAATGGTTTTCTTAAATGGCTGCATCCCATTCCAGTCTATGGGTGTGTCATGAAGGATTCGACTGTTCCTCCAAATCTGGATATTTAAGTTGTTTGCAAGTCTTGACATAAATAATGCTGGGGTGAATCTTATTATGTATTAATAATAGATCAAATGACTCAGCACCACTACCTTTGGTGTTCCTCTAAGGATTTTCCGTGCACTCTCTTGTCCTTAGAACAGCCCCCAGAGGGAGGTATTATATTATTCCACTTTTACAAAAAAGGTGAGAGAGGCAGAAGTTAAGTCGCTTCTCCAGGGTCACATGGGGAGTGAGGGACAGGCTCCAGGCACAGGGACCCAAGTCCACATTTTTCATCACCCGCGTGCCCTCAGCATCCTGCAGGGTAATCCCTGAGTGCAGAAGCCAGTTCAGACACTTGCTAACCTCAGTTCAGACACTTGCTAACCTCATCTTCCCAGCTCTTTCTGCATGCGAGGACCTTTCTCCCCAGATCAGGTCCTGCCGGGTCCCAGTTCCTCCAGCAGCAGGGGCATGTGAGGGCTCATTTGCCTGAATCCTCCCCCCCAATTGAAATGTTTTATTTTGTTTTCAATACTCGTAACAATGTTGTCAATTTGAGGGAAGGAAATGCTATTTTTGTTTCAACTCGGGTTTCCTTGTGAATCGCAGAGCTTCAGAGCAGAAAAGGACACAAATTTCTTTAGTTTCTGCCTTTGCAGTTGACAGACGAGGAAGCCTCCAGACCTGGCACTCCAGGGTGGGGTGGGGGTGGGACTTATGCAACACAGCAGGATGACACAGAGGTCCAGCCAGCTCCAGAACCTGGACTTGGCGCTCAGAGGCAGGGGGCCCACGTGGCAGCTGAAAGGTTGTTGAGAAGAACTAAGGGACCAGTGGACCTCTTTTCCTCACTTACCTCCGTGGAGATGCTAGGAGGAGCAGGAGATTTACTACCCTGTGCTTATGCTTAGTGAGTCTCGATGCACCAGGTCCTGTGCTAAGTAAGCACTCTTTATATGTTATCTCATTTTGCCCTGGCATCCTCCCTGGCAGGGAGATGCTGTTCCTGTATCACGGGCTTAGAGATGAGCATGCAGGCTTGGCAGGGGGGAGTCACTGGCCCAGGTCACATGGGCAGGCTCAGGGGAGTTCCTTTTGCCCCCCACAGGTAGGGTCACGGTGCCTCTGGGTGTATCTGTGCCAAGTGTTTTGCACAGAGACTGGCAAATGATAAGCTTTCCGTAAGTGTTTGCTCTTACATTGCTGGTGAAGGGACCTTACGGTTTGTAAGTATTTCATAATGAGAGAGTCTTGAAGCTTTAAAAAGCTTCAAGGGTGATGACAGGAGGGAACTTAATTTTGAAACCTTTTGTTTTAAGTTCATGATGTTAAAAAAAAAAAATGATATGGTTGGTGCAGTTCCTTGAGAAGGAACAAAAACGTGCTTTATTTGGATTGAAATGTACCCAGACTGAAGGCATCCAGGTTCTCTGAACTGTGTATTTTAAAGTATATGTATGAGGGCCTTTGGAAACACAGTTGATGCCATAAAATCTGGGTTAACTGGTCCAGGGGTATGTGGCACTCCCTGCTCCCAGTCTTTAAGCGGGAAGGAGGGCTTGTATGTCAAGTTGGGGTTTGGTTTGGAGGCAGTTTCGCTGTTGAGATGGACCTGGTCCCACTGTGGGCCAGGCAATGCCACGGGCAACAGTCATGAGCCTTGTGGCACTGGATATGAGAGGAGGTGGCCACGGAGAGACCCCCTGGATGTTGCTTTATGTGGAGGCCAAGGAACAGTGGGTGTGACTGTTTTTCATATGATAATGAGACCTCAACTAGGAAAGGTTGGTCTTTGCCCTTGGGATTGGTGAGCTTTTGAAGAGCAAACACCTCAAGTGAACCTTCGCCTGTGGGTTTTCAGTGGAGTCCTGATTTGCTGCGGGCACTAAAGTGGACCACAGTGCACCAGGGGCCTTTCCTGTCCCATCCCATGCCACCCACTGAGTAGGTGCCCCTTTCTAAAATGGCCCAAGAAAAAAACGGAGTTTAGAATTTGTGCCATCATTCTGATGCCCCAGAAATCTTGTACCCCCGCCTCCATCCCAGCAGCCCGAGTCAGGTCGGAGGTCCTAGTGCCTTCCTGGCCGTCCCTGATCCAGTGCCAAGGGCTCACCGGCAGTGGGTGTGTGGGAGGACTCAGGAACACACGTAAGAAAGAACTGGCTGACAAACAACATGGATGGTTAAAATTTCTGTGGATGTCTATAAAATATTTATGAGACTGACAGTTGCAATTTAGAAATCGACTCTTAACTGCTCCGGTCTGTGAAGGTCGGTGCAGTTAGCCCATCACTGCTGGGAAAGGGAGCAGGACTAGTGATCCAGCCCATCCAGGCCTGTCATCTCTTGGCTGTGAAACAATGTTGATCTTTTCTCTGTCTCTTCTGGCTTGATTTCATCATTCTCCCCCATCACTTTTCCCAGTGATTAGTTGAATCAGAGTGATTTTTATCATACTCGTCCCCTGTTTGAATTACTCTTCACTATGCAATTATCCTATCACAGAAAGTCCTATTTTCTCCCTGTCAGATGTCTGGAGTAAATGTGAAACCCAAAGCGGCCTGCCCATTACATAACCTCTGTCATCTGGTTGGTAATGGCCTATATGTAACTTTTTTTTCCCCTAGCCTAGCAAATTACAAATAACCTTAGCTTCCATAATTGCCATTAACATAATGGTGCCATCATTATGGTAGCATGTCTTAACTAATATTTTCTAGCACTTTTTAACGTCATTGGTGGTTTAAATGATTTTTTCACACCCACTCAGAGGGTTGATGTGCAGGTTATTTTAACTTAAAAGCCAGATTGGGGGTGGGGTGACACAGCGATGCTGTCATTTGCTTGTGTGCAGGATATTTGTGCCCAAAGCATTCTCTCCCACCTTCTTTGTTGGAAAATATTCATGCTTACTAAGCCCTCCATTGATGTTGCTGAGCAGTTTATCAAGTTTGAAGTCCCCACAAATGGACAAGAAATGGAATCAGTTTGCTTTTTAGTTCATTAACATTTCAAGAAGACAGTCCACATGCTGGACAAGAAGGAAGTGATGCCCATTGTTCTTCTCCAGCAGTGGACCCCTGAGGTGGGGGGGAGCACCCTCATTCCTAAGTGACGCCTAGAAATGCTCAACTTGGTGACCAGTTAGAGCTCATCGGAAATATTGATGGGAGGCACATTTGACCCAGCTCCCCTTCCTCCCAAGTTGCTGATGATTCAAGGGGAGTGAGAAGCCAAAAGACACGCCTTCTGTGGTACCCTTATATGGACAGGCTGCCTTAGCATTTCCTTTGTCTTTAAAATTCAGTCCTCCACTGGGAGTAGCACACATCATTACACAGCTGAAAGGATCATCTGAGGCCCCCGGGAGCTCTGAATGGGCACAGAGGAACCTGCAGGTGGAGAAGAATCTGTAGGAAGGCGTTCTCCATAACTGTGGGCATCTCTGATTCCAGGCCTATACTTTTAGGACAGATTCCAACACAGCCGGGGGATGTCGTGATCCCATGATTTCGGAATCGCCCGTATAATCGAGATGAGCAGCCCGACCAGAAAGAAGTAGATAAGCCAGGAAATAACAAATAGAAGGACTTTGGAGAGTTTACAAATGTATCCTAGTACTCTCTAGAGTAGCTTTCTAAGGATGAGTTCTCCAGAATGGTGATTGGCTTCCATCTTGTGGAACAGGTTGGGGGCAGGCACTGCCTTCGTTGCACCGACCCTTGCCAGAATTGTAGCCACCTTCCAGCTTCAAAGTTGTTCCTGCTTTCGGGGCCAGGAGCCCATCCACAGGGCTTTCACTGCCTCGCTGGACAGAGTTCAGGCCTCCACAAACTTAAACACATCTTAGGCACAGAGAGAGGATTATAGGATGCTATCTATTTGGGTAGCCGATCATGCAAAACATGAAGTATTTCATTTGCCATTCAAGTTCCTCTTCTCCCCCAAACAATTAATTAGAAATGTCAAAAAGAACAAATTTTCTTGGGGACTGTGAAAAGACACCAAACATGACTTGGCCCTAAACTTTGTAAGCCAAGAGTCTGTTGTTTTCCAACCTTGGATAAGGGTATGGAGTACATTTTGATGGTGCTCTGATGCTCAGTCCTGTAAATAATCTGGTTTTACTTACTTTCCGATTTACATTGATAAAATGATAAATCAGGCACTTGAAAAAAGAGTGTTTTGCTTAAAAACAAACATCCTTGCTTCTTGGGAAAAGCTGAGAGAGACCAGATTATATATTAAGTTTCTCTCCTCTCCTATAGCTACCTGCTGTTTGCTGCCGAGCCGATTCCCATTATAGCTGTACTGTGGGAAGTAATTGCTGTTGTACAGTAATTCAATTTCGGTGCATTCACGCATCGGTTCACCGATTGGGGTTTATCTGGACAAACCCGACTTGAAAGCTTTTTATCGAGAAATTCCACATGCCGCAAGACGTTTTTCCTAGGTAACGAATATCAGTATTTGCATTTAATAAACATTTACCTTCTCAGAAAAATGAATGTCTTCCCCCTGCAGAAGAGATTTATGCCAGTCTTCCAGAAAGCTAGAGGGTACTATTAAAGTAACTTCCTCTGGCTGTTTTTTGACTGGTGTGTGTCTACATATGTATGACTATAAAACACGTCTACGTCTTTATAAAAATATACCCAATGAAGCATGGAGAGCAGGAGGCACTCCAGGAAAGCATGATTGGTACCAAACATATATGTGATAGAAGGGATTAAGGGCGATGGAGAGTCTATGAATACTTCCGGCTTCAAAACTCATCTGTTGGTGAGGAATATTTTCAAAAGGGTACCCATTAAGATAGAAATGAAGTCAACCATTTTGTTGGTAAATTTCTAAAGTAAGGGAAGGTTCTTAAGACAGAGCTGGTTCTTCCTGTATACAAGGACTCTTAGAGCATGAGGACTCTTCAGATACTCAATCCAGAAGGAGCTGTGGAAGTCTTGGAAGCCAATGTTCCTAGCGTTGCTAAGAGGGCCTTCAGTTCTCAGCCGGTTGAGATGACTGGACACATCCAGATGACGTTTCTGCCTTTGTTCATTTCTCATCTCACTCAGAGTTTCAAAACATGTTCCCTGAAAGAGAAGTCAATTTGTTTGAGACAGCAAAAACAGTGTTTTAAGTCACAAATGAAAAAACTTTTATTTTATTATGTTGCTGTATCTTCTGGCCTATTTGCTTTTTTGCCCCTCCCTCTGTCCTTCCCTTCCTTCCCTTGGTTTCTTCCTCCCTCCCCCCTCCCCTCCCTTTTTTCCCTCCCCTTGCCTTCCCTTCCCTTCCCTTCCCTTCCCTTCCTTCCTTCCCCTTCCCCCCTCCCTTCCCCTCTCCTCTCTCCTTCCCTCCCTCACCTCTCCCTCCCTTCCTTCCTTCTGCAAACTGGGTTGCAAAACCCCATACATATGTAAGAAAATTTACAGCAGAAACCTCAAACCAGAAGAAACTTAAAAAATAGCACCGATCTGGATTCACCAGTTTTGATGAGGTCAGGGAACCATTCTTGGTTAATGGGTGAGGTCACAACCTCCAGGAACCCCGGGGCAGTCTTCTTGGGTTTCCGTCCAGAAGGGGTTGGGTTTCCTCTAACAAAGGTTAGACTGTATCTACGGGAGCCTCATCTCAGAGAGGCCCACAGGGCTGTTCTCCCACCTACACTGAGAGTGAGCTACTCGCCTGCCTCCTGGGGGAATGAGCTTCTGCTAAGAGAAGGGAGAACTTCTGGACATTTCGTAGGGGACATTTTATCTCCTGTCTCCTCAAGCCTGTCCCGTCAGCCTTGTGCTGAAGTTGGGTTGGCTTTGTGAACCATATTCATTCAGGCTTTCCTGCTTACTCTGCACCTGTTGGCCCGTAGAGAGAGCTCTTCTTTGTGGGTCGAACCACTGTACCAAAGGCTTCCCAGCTTCATGGTTATTTGTCCCATTTTTAACTGTTTGGCTAAAATCTCTCCATTTTTAAAGCTTTGTAGGAGACTTAGTTTTGGGTTTTCTGTGTAACTCACTTCACCCATATTTGCTTTGTTTTAGTTTTTGTTTTCCCTGATTATACATGTTCATTGTGGTTTTTTTTTAAATCTTAAGTCCTATAACAATTGTTTATTATAAAGGCAAACCCTGATCCATATTCATTGCAAAAGAAAGAAGAACGTGCAGAAAATGATAAAGGAGAAAGTAAAGATCACAGCATCAAGAGATATTAAAAGGTACTTGACTTTAAAAAAAAATTTTTTTTATTTGACAGAGATCACAAGTAGGCAGAGAGGCAGGCGGGGAAGCAGGCTTCCTGCTGAGCAGAGAGCTCATGACCTTGAGATCATGACCTGAGCCGAAAGCAGAGGCTTAACCCACTGAGCCACACAGGTGCCCCGGTACTTAACATTTTTAAGTGCTGTTTCTTTTTAAACATCATAGTTTCTATTTTTCCAGATATCTTTTCTATTTGTACATATGTATACACACACACACACACACACACACACACACATATATAAACTTCTAAAACATTGGATTATTCTTGTAACCAGCCAACTGATTTTTACAAAACTAATTTTACATGTTGTGGACATCATTCCACATCAGTGAATATATATAGTTCTGTTATTTTTCATGACTGTAGAATAGTCTGCATTCTGGTCGTTCCAATCAAGAAATTCTCTTTTGGTGACCATTGATATTATTTACAGTGTTTCGCTATGAAAAGCAATGATGTGGAAAAAACTCTTGTAGAGAAACTTGGCCTTTTATGTGGTGCATGTTTTAGGATGTATTCCTAGGAATAAAAGGGAGGCTTTTGGCCTCCTTGCCAGCTGGTCCTCCAGACAGCATCCCCCCGTGAGGCTGGAGAGGCTCTCTTTCTTCACTGTCCTCTCTGACATTTGGCCATTACTTTTGATTTTTGTCAGTCTTACAGGCACAGAGTAGTGTCTTATTTTATTTTATTTTTTCTTTAATTGCTTACTCTTTAGCATGGTGGATCTTTTCTGGCTCCCCACCTACGCTGTAACAAGGTTTGTGGCAAATTATACCACGTCTTAGAGCATTATTGTCACAACACAGAGAAGGTCTAGGTGCTGGGCCCTCAGCGCACCTCAAAGAGAGTTGTGGGCTCAGGAACTCGCTTGGACACACTCAGAGGGCCCTCCCTACCCCTTCTGTCTTCCTTCCTGGACGGTATCCTAAGAATAGCCTAGTTGTGGGGGGGGAGGCATGTGGGACACTGACGGGCACCAAGCTGCCTGGATTTGGGGTGCTGGTTTGGAAGAGTTTTCTGGGAATACCAGTGACTCCTGAAGAATATGGTGTCTGGGTGTTTTAGACCCTCCTACTACAGGAGAAGGTCACTGTCCCAAGGGAAGTTGAGTGTGGTATTAGGGCTCTAAGCTGAGCAGGGAGCCTGATGCAGGACTCAATCCCAGGACTCCAAGATCATGACCTGAGCCCAAGGCAGACACGCTCAACCTCAACCGATTGACCCACAGGGGCACCCCATTATTCATGAATTCATTCATTCATTTTATTTTATTTTTTTTTTTTTTTAAAGATTTTATTTATTTATTTGAGAGAGAGGCAGTGAGAGAGCATGAGCGAGGAGAAGGTCAGAGGGAGAAGCAGACTCCCCGCGGAGCTGGGAGCCCGATGCGGGACTCCATCCCGGGTCTCCGGGATCATGACCTGAGCCGAAGGCAGTCGTCCAACCAACTGAGCCACCCAGGCGTCCCCATTCATTCATTTTAAAAGACTTTATATATTTGACAGAGAGAGAGTCCCTTCTCACTGAGAAAGGACTCCATTTCCAGCCCGCTCATTGTTAGACGCCTAGACTAAGGACCAGGGTCACTTTGAGTCTCTTCCCCTTATGGTGCCATCTTTCTGTCTGCTCATCTATCATTTCTTCTTCCTTTTTTCTTATAAGTTGCCTATTAATGCCCTTTCCCATTGTCTACTATTGTGGTTCTTTTCTTTGTCCCAGCTGGTCCCCACTCTAGCCCCAGTACCTATCACAGTGTCTGAGTCTATGGTTAAGTGTTCATTAGGCATTTGGTGATTGACTCACAGATCTTCATCTTGGAGTCAGG
Organism: Mellivora capensis; assembly: GCA_004024625.1. NCBI lineage: Eukaryota > Metazoa > Chordata > Mammalia > Carnivora > Mustelidae > Mellivora > Mellivora capensis. The sequence goes on from PISX010002089.1 coordinate 172,439, forward strand.
ATAACTTAAAGTCAGACTGATAATAGGTTACACCTCTTTGTTTTGACCAGAAAACTCCTGAATGATGATGGGGAGAGAGAAGGTTTTGATCTTAACTGCAGAGAAGCCACATAGCTCGTGATCCTTCCAGAACCCTTGACCATCTGTTCCAAGTACATGGGTCCTTTGCATGCCGTCTCA